>JAVSCE010015718.1:0-16647 GCA_032199065.1 Smutsia gigantea | reverse complement strand
AATAAGGCATAGGACTCCATTCTTGTCGAAACAAAGAGGACTTTTCTCCGAGCAGCTCAGCTGTCACCAAGATACCTAATTCTTCACAGATAAGTTATTTGATTTTAAGCTGGTGCTAAATGCCACTGCAAACAAGGATGGAGAACTTCCTCCTTTCCATTTTTTCAATTTAATCTCTGAGTGGTTTCAATACTCATCTGCTGAGCTAAAAACTTCTGTGAGCTGTCATTCTGTGTCACGTAGGTTGGCAGGAGAAGTGAAGGCTAAGACATATCAATCACTGAAACAATTTTGAGTCATAAGAAAAATTTTAAGTATCTTAGAAAAAGGTATCAGCCTTTCCTCAGCATAAATCTTTTATTAATAGGTGGCTTGACCAGAACTTACCTCATTCAAAAAAGTGCAGCAACTAACCTGAGACCAAAATGGAATCTATACATATATAACAAGGAAAATGAAACAAAAAGAAGGGATAAATAGGAAAAAGGAAGGGAAAGAAAAGAAAATGGTGTCCTTGAGCAGATAAAATTTTGACCAAATAGCACCATGAATGAAAAAAAATATTAATAAATCAATCAAATTTTAAAATAAGAGCAAAAATGTGAAGACACAAAATTTATTGAAGAGATGAAATGTGAACAGACCTTAAGAAATAAGTAAAAAATATGCAATGCTATTCACAAAAATAAGAAGTAAGCCAGAAATTGATCAATGCAGAAAAAACAAGCAAAAGTTGAAATACTCAAAAATGTTGAAACACAAATCTGATTTGAAAAATGCTTGATGGATTCAAGATGGTGGAGAGAGAGGTAACACAGAGAACTCCCAAAACTACAAATAGTACAAAAATATAGTCAATTAATACAACTAACCCTGAAACAGCAACAAGAAAGAAGGCTGAACCAGACTGCATACAGATCTCATGAACAGAGCAGACCTCATGAAACAGGGTAAAGTAGGAAAGCCTTAATCCAGTGGGATCCAGGCCCTTTCCCCACCCCAGCTTACTGGTGGGAGGAAGAGAAACAGAGAGGGGAGGGGGTGGAAGCTTGGGACTGTTGAGTGCCCAGCCCTGGAGATCTCCTTTGTGAGCAGAAGCCTATATTGTGTGGTGCTCTGAACGTTGGGGAGCTCGGATGGTTGGACTGCTTGGGAGACTGACATTCTGGCCATTTGTGGAGGGGGGGATCCACATCCAGCTGCTCTGTGCCAGAGGAGGGGCAGGCAGTCTGAGAGGCTTCCTAGGAACAAGAGGGCTGCTGAAGAGGCGGGGTTTGCACGGAGCTTGCTGCACTGGATAAGGGAGAGCTGGACAAGGTTGTCTGGGTGTGCTCTGCCCAACTGGTTGGGAACTTTGAGGAGCGTCAGGTGCTCCATTCCCCTGGCTGCCTACTGAGCTCAGAGGCCCCCCACTGTGACAGGCAGCCAGCTGCACCTTCTTCTTGGCCTACCAGCACAGGTTCGCAAACTGGCCGTCACTCTGCTGGCATAAGGCCAGCCAGAGGGAGGCCCCGCCCACAACAGCTAGAGACAAAAAGCACAGAGGCTTACTGGCCCAGACACTGGAATCAGGCGGGAATCAGGAAACAGACCTTTCCTCCACCCAGGCATCCACCTCTGTTCCCCTACAACCCCCAACCTCACTCTAGGGGCTTAGCAGCTCCTGAGACTGGAGTTTCTGTGCAATAGTGGGCACCACACAGAAATATGAAATGTCAAAAGTACATGGTTCAGACCAAAATCTCACAAAATCAAAAAAAAGGGCCAAATGAAACTGAACTCACCAATCTTCCTGAAAGAGAGTGCAAAATAAAAGTTATAAACATGCTTATGGAGGTACAGAAAAATATTCAAGAAGTCAGAACGAGTTAAACTTGGAGATTCAATCATTAAGAAAGTCCATATCTGAAATGAAACATACAATGGAAGGATATAAAAGCAGATTAGATGTAGGAGAAGAGAAAGTAAATGGAATAAAAATTAGAGAAGAGGAATACAAAGAAGCTGAGGCACAGAGAGAAATAAGAATCTCTAAGAATGAAAGAATATTGAGAGAACAGTGTGACCAATCCAAATGGAAAAATATTCACATTGTAAAGGTATCAGAAGAAGAAGAAGAGAGAAAAAGGGGTAGAAAGTGTCATTGAGGAGGTAATTACTGAAAAATTCCCCAATCTGGGGAAGGAGATAGTCTCTCAGGCCATGGAGGTGCACAGATCTCCCAACACAAGGGACCCAAGGAAGGCAAAATCAAGACATACAGTAATTAAAATGACAAAGATCAAGGATAAAGACAGACTTTTAAAAGCAGCTAGAGAGAGAAAAAAGATCACATACAAAGGAAAACCCATCAGGCTATCATCATATTTTCAACAGAAACCTTACAGGCCAAAAGGGAGTGGCATGATATATTTAATGCAATGAAGCAGAAGGGCCTCGAACCAACAATACTCTACCCAGAAAGGTTATCATTTAAATTTGAAGGAGGAATTAAACAATTTTCAGATAAGCAAAAGCTGAGAGAACTTACCTCCCACAAACCACCACTACAGTACATTTTGGAGGGACTGACTCCTATAGATGAAAGTATTCCTAAGGTTAAATAGATGTCACCCAAGGGATAGACAAAGAGTATAGAATGATTCATAACATACAAAAATGCAGGAGGAAGAAAAAGGAGGAAAAAAAAAGAACCTTTAGGTTGTGTTTGTAATAACATATGAAATGAGTTAAATTAGATGGTTAGATAATAAGGGAATTACCCTTGAACCTTTGGTAACCGCGAATCTAAAGCCTGTAATGGCAATAAGTACATACCCATCGATAATCACCCTAAATGTAAATGGTCTGAATGCACCAATAAAAAGATATAGAGTCACTGAATGGATAAAAAAACAAGATCCATGTATATGCTGCCTAAAAGAGACTTAATTCAAAACCAAAGACATACACAGAATGAAAGTAAAAGGATGGAAAAAGATATTTCATGCAACTAATAGTGAGAAAAAAGCAAGAGTTGCAGTACTTGTATCAGACAAAATAAACTTCAAAACAAAGAAAGTAAAAATAGACAAAGGACATTACATAATAATAGAAGGGTCAGTCCAACAAAAGAATATAACTTTTATAAGTATCTCTGCACCCAACAAAAGATCACCTACATATATGAAACAAATAGTAACAGAATTAAAGGGGGAAATAGAATGCAATGCATACATTTTAAGAGACATCAACACACCACTCACTCCAAAGCACAGATCAACCAGACAGAAAATAAGTAGAGAGACAGAGGCACTGAACAACATATTAGAGCAGATGGCCCTAACAGACATCTACAGAACACACCATCCAAAAGCAACAGGAAACACATTCTTCTCAAGTGTTCATGGAACATTTTCAAGAATAGGTCATATACTAGGCCACAAAAAGAACCTCAGTAAATTCAAAAAGCTTGAAATTGTACCAACCAGCTTCTCAGATGACAAAGGTATAAAACCAGAAATACACAAAGAAAATGAAAAAGCCCACAAACACATGGAGGCTTAATAACATTCTCTTAAATAATCGATGGATCATGACCAAATAAAAACAGAGATCAAGCAATATATGGAGACAAGCGACAACAATAATTTAACACCACAAAATCTGTGCGATGGAGCAAAGGCCGTGTTAAGAGGGAAACACTGCAATACAGTCCTGCCTCAGGAAAGAAGAACAATCCCAAATGAACAGTCTAAACTCACATTTAATAAAACTAGAAAAGGAAGAACAAATGAGGCCCAAACTCAGTAGAAGGAGGGACATAATAAAGATTAAAGCAGAAATAAATAAAATTGAGAAGAATAAACAATAGGAAGAATTAGTGAAAGCAGGAGCTGGTTCTTTGGGAAAATAAATGAAATAGATAAACCTCTAGCCAGAATTATCAAGAAAAAAAGAGTCTATGCACATAAACAGAATTAGAAATGAGAAAGGAAAAATCACTACAGACACCACAGAAATACAAAGAATTATGAGAGAAAACTATGAAAAAGTATATGGTAACATACTGAATAATTTAGAAGAGATGGACAATTTTCTAGAATAATACAACCTTTCAAGGCTGACCCAGGAAGAAACAGAAGATCTGAATAGACCAATTACCAGCAAAGAAACTGAATTGGTAATGAAAATTCTACCTAAGAACAAAACCTCTGGACCAGATAGTTTCACTGCTGAATTTTATCAAACATTTAGTAAAGACCCAATACCCATCCTCCTTAAAGTTTTCCAGAAAGTAGAAGAGGCAGGAATACTCCCAAACTCATTCTCTGAGGCCAACATCACTCTAATACCAAAACCAAGCAAAAACACCACAAAAAATTAAATTACCGACCAGTATCTCTGATGAAAATAGATGCAAAAATACTCAATAAAATATTAGCAAACCAAATTCAAAAATACAGTAAAAAGATCATCCATAATGATCAAGTGGGATTCATCCCAGGGATGCAAGGGTGGTACAAAATTTGAAAATCCGACAACATCATCCACTATATCAACAAAAAGGACAAACACCACATGATCATCTCCATAGATGCTGAAAAAGCATTTGACAAAATTCAACATCCATTCATGATAAAAACGCTCAAGAAAATGGGTATAGAGGGCAAGTAACTCAACATAATAAAGGTCATATATGACAAACCCACAGCCAACATTGTACTTAACAGCGAGAAGCTGAAAGCTTTGCCTTTAAAATCGGGAACAAGACAAGGATGCCCACTCTCCCTACTTCAATTCAACATAGTTCTGGAGGTCCTAGCAATGGCAATCAGACAACAAAATGAAATAAAAGGCATCCAGATTGGCAGGAAGAAGTCAAACTGTCCCTATTTGCAGATGACATGATATTGTACATAAATAACCTTAAAGAATTCACTCCAGAACTACAAGATCTAATATCTGAATTCCGCAATGTTGCAGGATACAAAATTAATACACAGAAATCTGTTGCATTCCTAAACACTAACGGTAAACTAGCAGAAAAAGGAATCAGGAAAACAATTCCCTTCACAATCGCAACAAATTAATAAAGTACTAGCAATAAACCTAACCAAGGAAGTGAAAAACCTATACCCTGAAAACTACAAGACACTCTTAAGAGAAATTAAAGAGGACTCTAATAAATGGAAAGTCATCCCATGCTCTTGGGTGGGAAGAATTAATATTGTCAAAATGGCCATCCTGCATAAATTAATCTATAGATTCAATGTAATCCCTATCAAAATACCAAGAGCATTCTTCCACAAATTAGAGCAGATAGTTCAAAAATTCATATGGAAACACAGAAGACCCTGAATATCCAAAGCAATCCTGAGAAGGAAGAATAAAGCAAGGGTAATTATGCTCCCCTATTTCAAGCTCCACTACAAAGCCACAGTAATCAATACAATTTGGTACTGGCACAAGAACAGACCCATAGGCCAATGGAACAGACTAGAGAGTCCAGATATAAACTCAAACATATATGGTCAATTAATATATGATAAAGGAGCCATGGATATACAGTGCGGAAATAGCCTCTTCAACAGCTGGTGTTGGCAAAACTGGACAGCTACATATAAGAGAATGAAACTCTATTATTGTCTAACCCCATATACAAAAGTAAACTCAAAATGGATCAAAGGCCTGAATATAAGTCATGAAACCATAAAACTCTTAGAAAAAAACATAGGCAAAAATCTCTTGGACATGAACATGAGCGGCTTCTTCATGAACATATTTCTGCGGGCAAGGGAAACAAAAGCAAAAATGAACAAGTGGGACTATATCAAATAAAAATCTTCTGTACAGCAAAACACACCATCAGCAGAACAAAAAGACATCCTACAGAATGGGAGAATATATTAATAAATGACATATCTGATAAGAGGTTGATATACAAATTATATAAAGAGCTCATGCTCCTTAACAAACAAAAAGCAAATAAACCAATCAAAAAATGGGCAGAGGAGCTGAACAGACACTTCTCCAAAGAAGAAATTCAGATGGCAAACAGGCATATGAAAAGTTGCTCCACATCACTAGTCATCAGAGAAATGAAAATGAAAATCTCACCTCACACCAGTTAGGATGGCAACATCCAAAAGACAAACAACAAATGCTGGCAAGGATATGGAGAAAGGGGAACCCCTCTACACTGCTGGTGGGAATATAAATTAGTTCAACCATTGTGGAAAGCAGTATGGTGGTTCCTCAAAAAACTAAAAATAGAAATACTATTTGACCCAGGAATTCCACTGCTAGGAATTTACTCTAAGAATGCAGCAGCCCAGTTTGAAAAAGACATATGCACCCCTATGTTTATCGCAGCACTATTTACAATAGCCAAGAAATGGAAGCAACCTAAGTGTCCATCAATAGATGAATGGATAAAGAAAAGGTGGTACATATACACAATGGAATATTATTCAGCCATAAGAAGAAAACAAATCCTACCATTTGCAACAACATGGATGGAGCTACAGGGTATTATGCTCAGTGAAATAAGCCATGTGGAGAAAGACAAGTATCAAATGATTTCACTCATCTGTTGAGCATAAGAACAAAGAAAAAACTGAAGGAACAAAACAGCAGCAGACTCACAGAACCCATGAATAGCCTACCAGTTACCAAAGGGAAAAGGACTGGGGAGGATGTGTGGGAAGGGCGGGTTAAGGGGGGAAAAGGAGCAGTATGATTAGCACACATAATGTAGTGGGGGGGGGACACAGGAAAGGCAGTATTTACAGAGAAGACAAGTAATGATTCTATAACAACTTACTATGCTGATGGACAGTTACTGTAATGGGGTATGTGGGGGGGACTTGATAATAGGGGGTCTCGTAACCATAATGTTGTTCAAGTGATTGTACATTAATGTAAGGAAAATAAAAAAAATGCTTGATGTTGGAGAAAAAGAACCATCATATATCTATTTTTTTCTAAAATATTTAAGTATGTAATTCAAGAACCTTCTATCAAATAATAAGCAATATTTATGAATTCAATAACTATTGACACATAGAGAACCATCAGCAAAGAGACGTTTCCAAGTAAAGGGAGTGATCATGAAAGGTAGGAAAAGAAAGATGTTAGGAACTAAGCAAGATTTCAAATCTCTTATAAAGAGAAAATATTCAAGTAATCAGATCTTCGTCAAATTATTCCAGAGTAAAATTCAGGTAAAGAGAACAGAGAAATGCCTACAAAAGTGCCTTATCACCCTGGTAGAAAATAAATAAAGAAAGAAATAAAAGAAAAGAAGGAAGGAAGGAAGGAAGAAAAAAAGGTAAGACTAAACAAGGAAAGGAAAGTAGTGTAATAAAAGATTTATATTCAGCCAAACTGAAATTCAGGTACAAAAGAAAGTGAAATATACAAACCCTAAAGGTCTTTAAAAAACACTAGAAGAAATATATTTGGAGGAAAAAAGAAACACTACAGATTATATAATTATGCTCTGTATATAAAAAATTATGACAACAAAGATAACGCATAGTGTGGACTCTGGAACAATGCCAACCAGCTATATCTGGGACAGCAGCAAGTATAACTGAGCAAAATGTGCCTCTGAAAAGAAAAGGACAAGTAGGATATAAAGAAAATGTGTTCATATACTACATCAAAAAAAATGCTCAGGGAAATTGAAAATTGCAAAATGCCTGAAGTCATACCAAGGAAGTAAAAATTAAATTTCTTTTAGTTTCAAAGGTATCACTATCATCAAATTAAACTAAATTAATATCAGGGCAAAAAAACCTTAAATAAGAGGACAGGGTTTACCTTTTAATGATAAAGTACATAACCCCAAATGAGAAATGTTAAAATATTTATAAACTGTGAAATTTAGCATCATATTTTATAATTAAAACCTATGAGATGGAGATTGGTGTTATAGAGTGTATCTCAGGTGACACTGAGACAGAGCCCCATTCAGCTCATCACCCCAGTGCCTTCACCCAGGCTCAGCTGGATCCCATTGAAGGGTAGCAGGTGTGGCTGCATTTATGAGCCTGACCCCCAGAAAAGACTGTTTCTTCCTGCTAAAAATAACTGTTCTTGCATTGACCATTACATAGAGAGTGCTCAATAAATATTAAGAGCCCTAAAAGGATTTCAAGGCACTGGGAATATCAGGAAAAGCAGCTGGAGTACATTTTTTATATGTGGATAGAAAACTGCAATGCATAGATATTAAAAAGTAGCTTTAAGAATATAAAGAAACAGAAAAATACATTAATGGAAGGGAAATTCAATTCAGCTTTCTCAGGCATAGATCATGTGATCAAAAAAGTATTTAGATTTTAATGACAAAAATAACCTACATATAAACTATACTTCATACTCTAAACCCTGAGAGTTTATCACACAATTAGGACTTTATATGCCTTACCTTAACTAATCTTTAAGCAAACCTATGAAGTAACTAAGGCTTATGGAAAATAGATAAATTTTTCATCATTCTTATTAAGTAGTGGAAATTGATCACCAATTTGGGTTTTCTCAGTTAATACCCTACTATCTTAACTATACCCATATATCTATTTGGCCTTGGAATGGTATAAAGCAAAGAAATACGTTTGATTCCCAAGGATCAGAATAGACAATACCACAGATTTTGAGTTTGAGTCACTATGTCAGTAAGTTTCTTCAAGCATATTTTTTATTCTAAAATAGTACATTTTAAAACATCTATTTAAAATTCTTCGGAATTTATTTTCATACTAACTGAATACATTTCTTCCAGGCCAGGGTATTTTTTTATTGTGCATAATTTAAACACAAACAACAGAATGTTACATGAAAGTTCTGATGAAATTCAACACTAATTTTAAATTTTCCTGAACAAGGAAATTTCAGCAGAAATAGCAAAAAATTTAGCAGTGAGTTATATGATTCACTTTAATAAGTTAAATTTAAGCAAAATGTATCAAATATCATACACTGAAAAGAATAGTATTGTCCCATATCCAAAGAACATTAAAAGCAATCGTGTAAAAGAGAAATACAATGACGTCCATAAAAATGATGCTCATCTCTGATATTAATGTTATAGCCCTTAGAAAGGAATAACAAAATGATTGCAATAACTGCTTTTGCAATAAGTAAATATCTTTGACCATGTGTCAGTTTTATATATACATGCATTTACATAGTAAATTCCTAGAAGCGTGATTAATGGACTACAAAGAATATAAATTTTGAATTTTGAATCTACAACTTTACCAGTCACCTTCCAGCTACTTAAGAGAATGCTGACACAATATATTGCCTTTTTAAACTCTCCCAATATGAGAGTGAAAAAAAAAGATTATTTCATTTTAATTAAGATGAAAATCCAGGCTATAACTTTTCCTCTAAATGCTGCTATATCTGTATACTAAAAGCTTTTATCATGATTTAAAATCTGATCCTATTTAACAATTAGTAATCATAATTTACTTGGAATTTATTTCTTGGAGCCTTACCAAGTAAGCATCAGACATAGGTCTACTAATACTCTATTTGCTATCCCTAAACCTTAACAACAAATCAATTAATTTCAAAGACATTAAGAAATTCTTCAATCATATTTAATGTGTGGTGGAGTATAAACAAAAATCCTAGAACTTTTTTCAAAAGACCATCTTTTTATTGCAATGTAATAACTATATATATCCTTAATCTTTTTTTCATAAATTTTACATTATTTAAGTGAGTTACAATCCAACTCATTTATTTTATTCTACATTAAAGAGGCAATTAGGTGCCTGGTAAGTGAACTTATTTATGCATAAGTTTATTGTGATACAGGAAAATGAAAAATATCCCTAATAAAAATCACCCAAATTGATATTTACAATGAATTAATTCGATTTTTAACACCAAGGTGTTATTTCACACAAAAGGGAACTCCAAACTTACATATGCATTAAATTGAGAGCAGAGATGGAAAAATGTGTTAGCACCATGTGACAAAATTGATATATTCTTAATATCGTTGTTGTATGTTTCTAACTATTATTTTTACTAATAAGCTACTTAAAACAAAGTGTTGCTGTGCTTTAATTATTGTATCTATAATAGGAAATTACATGAAAGATACCATGAAATCAAACTTTAACTTCAATTTTGAGGTATTCCTTCCCTTTCTTATCAGGTTTTCTTATACAAATCTTCATTTTCTTTAGAGTATTTAATTAGCTATAACTTAGAGTGATTGCCATTCAAATATTCTCAGATGGCTTTGAATATGTGTAGCTGGAAAGAAAAGTGTTTCAATCTGACAGGTTTACCACAGTGTAAATTGAAATATATATTGTAAATGCCTTCTTTTGGGGTGTGAAGTATGGAATTCATTCACCCTGTAAAGAAAGTTATTATAAGAAAAAATAACTTTTTTAATAAAAATAATTTCTACACAGAACTAGTCTGTTCAGAAAAGACAGAACTATTTTGGTATCCTTCCACTTTTATAATTGTTTTTCAGTGGTGATTAGCTGTCAATTCAACTTCTACTCTAATGAATTTTTTTGTATTTGCTTCCAATATTTAACAGTTAGGATACATAGGATAATCACAGGTCCCATGGCTTTAATTTTCATATCTGCAGGACTGTATATGTGTAATGACTCAGAATTTCTCCTGCCTCTCAGAATTGTGTAATGACTCAGAATTTCTCCTGCCTCTCAGAAGTCAGATTTGAGAAATGGGAGTGGAAAATGTAATTCATATTGCCAAACATCACAGAGTCTACATATGGACTCTCAATGCTTATCTTTTCTGTAGCTTTTTTTTTTAATTTAGCTTGGAAATCCTGGATATTCTCTTGTGAACCCAGGGCAAATCCATGGATTCCTTATGCCAACTTCTGGATGCATCCCTAAGTGTGTATTCTACAGAAGAAAAGGCCCCTTGCATAGAGGTTTTTCTTTCTTCTACATCTATGGAACTTGCTTGGAATCACAATTTCTAGATAGAAAAATTATCAGAAAGAATATCTAGTCATTATCTACTTTGAAGAGAAAAGATGGGATAAAAATGGGGACTGAAGTTCTACACAAGTGGTTTTATAAATCTGAATCATTTCCATTCAGACACAATTTGCTCATATCCATCTGTCTCCCTCAGTTTACCTCTCCATCTCCACTCTGTTGTCTTAACAGTTACTTTTTCTGGAGTTTTGCTTTTCTCCACTACATAGCATAAGATATCTAATTATGTGCCATTTTTCCCTTATATTACTCTACACAAGGATCATATTCACCTATAAAGTTACCTTAAAGATTCTTTAAAAAATTATGACAATACTGAGCAAAAGAATTAAGATCACCTTCAAATTTAAATCTCTTTGGTTTAGTAGGATAAATGGCTATAAAGTTACTGGATCAGAATTGAATAAAAAGAAGAAATATATATATGATATATATGTATATAGTCTCCAACTCAATTTCACTGACTGAAAAACAAACAAACAAGCAAGCAAGGGGAAAACCCAAATAAGCAGATGGTAGTGAAGGGGGGACAGGGAAGAGCTGAGAAGTAAGCTCAACCCAGCATGTGGAAATGGCTTTAAGGTTTCTCAGTTACAAGTATTATTTCTTTCTCTTCCTCTCATTCCCTCTGTAAACTAGATTAAACAATTTAGCCTGTAGTTCAATTTCTTTAAAGAGGAAATAAATCTAAGTAGGAAATACATTCTGTTCTAGAATATTTCGATTACCCAAAGAAATATAACATCAATTTATACTACCTAGAATTTTATGTAACTTAAACATTTTTAAAACATGTCAATCTTTCTTCCTTCAAAAATAAAAGACTGTGACTGAAGTAGGATTCAAGTTGGCAGCATGAGAGGTGAGACAGAGAATTCCTTCCAAAACCACATATAGTGTGAAAATAGAGTTAATACAACTAGCCCTAAAACAGCAACAGGAAAGAAGGCTGCACCAGACTGCATACAGACCTCATGAACAGAACAGACCTCACAAAACAGGGTAATGTACAAAAGCCTTGATACTGCAGGACCCAAGCCCTTCCCCACCCCAGCTCACTGGTGGGAGGAAGAGAAGCGGAGGGAAGGTCAGGTGGAAGCCTAGAACTGCTGAACACTCAGCCCTGGAGTTCTGCTTTGGACCACAGACCAACATTGTGTGGTGCTCTGGAGGTTGCTGGGGTTGGGGAGCTGGAACAGGTGGAGTGCTTGAAAGACTGAGATTCTGGCTGTTTGTGGAGGATGGGATCCACATCCGGCTACTCTGGGACAAAGGAAAGGCAGGCGGTCTGAGAAGCTTCATAGCAGCAAGAGGGCTGCTGAAGGGGCAGGGTTTGCACGGAGCATGCTATGGGAGAGAAGGGATAGGTGGACAAGGTTGCTTGGGCACATTCTACCCAGCAGGTTAGGAACTTTGAGGAGCTTCAGGCACCACATCCCCCTGGATGCCTACTCAGCTCTGAGGCCACCCACTGTGACATGCAGACTGCTGCCCCTTCCTCCTGGCATGCGGCACCTATTCACAAATGGGCAGTAGCTGTGCTGGCATCAAGCAGCTGGAGAACCCAACTACAACAGCTAGACATGCCAAGCACAGAGGCTTACACCTGTGTGCTTGGCCCATTGGCTCTGATACTGGAGACAGGCACTGCAGCCAGGTATCAGGAAACAGCTCTTCCCTGCCCCAAGGCACAGCACTGCTCCCATATGACCCCCAACCTCACTCTAGGGGCAGAGCAGCTCCAGCGACTAGAGCTTCTTGGCACAAGAGGGCACCACATAGAATTATGAAACGTCAAAGGAACCTGTTTCAGACCAAAATCTCAAAAACCCCAGTAACAGGTCCAAATGAAACTGAACTCATCAATCTTCCTGAAAGAGAGTTTAAAATAAAAATCATAAACATGCTCATGGAGATAAAAAAAAAATATTCAAGAACTCAGGAACAAATTTAAGATGGAGATTCAATCATTAAGAAATTCCATATCTGAAATGAAACATACAATGGAGGGATTTAAAAGCAGATTATATGTAGTAGAAGAGACTGTAAATGGAACAGAAATTAGAGAATAGGAATACAAAGATGAGGCACCGAGAGAAAAAGGATCTCTAACAATGAAAGAATATTGAGAGTACTGTGTGACCAATCCAAACGGAACAATATTTGTATTATAGGGGTACCAGAAGAAGAGAGAGAAAAAGGAATAGAAAGTGTTAAGGAAGTAATTGCTGAAAACTTCCCCAATCTAGGGAAGGTGATAGTCTCTCAAGCCATGGAGGTGCAGATCTCCCAACACAAGGGACCCAAGGAAGACAACAATAAGACATATAGTAATTAAAACAGCAAAGATCAAGGATAAAGACAGACTTTTAAAAGCAGCTAGAGAGATAAAAGATCACATACGAAGGAAAACCCACCAGGCTATCATCAGACTACTCAACAGAAACCTTACAGGCCAGAAGGGAGTGGCATGATATATTTAATGCAACGAAGTAGAAGGGCCTCGAACCAAGAATACGCTACCTGGCAAGGTTATCATGTAAATTTAAAGGAGGAATTACACAATTTTCAGATAAGCAAAAGCTGAGAGAATTTACCTCCCACAAACCACCTCTACAGGGCATTTTGGAGGGACTCCTATAGATGGAAGTATTCCTAGGACTAAATAGATGTCACCAGGGGAAATAAAACTACAGCAAAGTAGAACAATTAATTACTAAGCAGGTGCAAAATCAAATCAACTACCCTCAAGTCAATCAAGGGATAGACAAAGAGTTGAGAATATGAAACCTAACATATAAAGATTGGAGGAGGAAGAAAAAGGAGGAAAATAAAAGAACCTTTAGGTTGTATTTGTAATAGCATACCAAGTGAGTTAAATTAGACTTTTAGATAGTAAGGGAATTACCCTTGAACATTTGGTAACCACGAATATAAAGCCTGCAATGGCAATAAGTACATACCCATCAATAATCACCATAATGTAAATGGTCTGAATGCACCAATCAAAAGATGTAAAGTCATTGAATGGATAAAAAAGCAAGACCCATGTATATGCTGCCTGCAAGAGGTACACTTCAAACCCAAAGAGATACAGAGACTGAAAGTAAAGGGATGGAAAAAGACATTCCATGCAACTAATAGGGAGAAACAAGCAGGCATTACAGTACTTGTATCAGACAAAATAGACTTCAAAACAAAGAAATTTACAAGATACAAAGAAGGACATTACATAATGATAAAGGTGTCAGTCCAACAAGAGGATATAACTATTATTAATATCTATGCACCCAACACTGGATCACCTACATATGTGAAACAAATACTAACAGAATTAAAGGGGGAGATAGAATGCAATGCATTCATTTTAGGAGATTTCAACACACCACTCACTCCAAAGGACAGATCAACCAGACAGAAAATAAGTAAAAAGACAGAGGCACTGAACAATGTATTAGAACAGATGGACATAATAGACATCTACAGAACACTTCATCCAAAAGCAACAGGATACATGTTCTTCTCAAGTGCACATGGAACATTTTCAAGAATAGATCATATAATAGGCCACAAAAGGAGCCTCGGTAATTTGAAAAAGCTTGAAATTGTATCAACCAGATTCTCAGATCACAAATGTATGAAACTAGAAATAAATTACCCAAAGAATATTAAAAAGTCCACAAAAAATGGAGGCTTAATAACATGCTCATAAATAATCAATGGATCAATGACCAAATAAAAACAGAGATCAAGCATTATATGGAGACAAATGACAACAATAATTCAACACTGCCAATCTGTGGGACGCAACAAAGGCCATACTAAGAGGGAAGTGTATTGCAATACAGGCCTACCTCAGGAGAGAAGAACAATCCCAAATGAACAGTCTAAACTCACAATAAATGAAACTACAATAGGAAGAACAAATGAGGCCCAAAGTCAGTAGAAGAAGGGACGTAATAAAGATAAGAGCAGACATAAATAAAATCAAGAACAATAAACCAATAGAAAGAATCAAAGAAAGCAGGAGCTGGTTCTTTCATAAAATAAACAAAATAGATAAAATCCTAGCCAGACTTATCAAGGAAAAAAGAGAGTCTACAGAATCAGAAATGAGAAAGGAAAAATCACTATGGACACCACAGAAATAAAAATAATTATGAGAGAATGCTATGAAAAATTATATGGTAATAAACTGGATAACCTGGAAGAAATGGACAACTTTCTAGAATAATACAACCTACCAAGGCTCACCCAGGAAGAAACAGAAAATCTGAATAGACCAAATATCAGCAAGGAAATTGAATTGGTAATCAAAAAAAGACCTAAGAACAAATCTCTGGACCAGATAATTTCACTGCTGAATTTTATCAAACATTTAGTGAAGACCTAATACCCAACCTCCCTAAAGTTTTCCAAAAGTAGATGAGGAGGGAATACTCCCAAACTCATTCTACAAGGGGAACATCACTCTAATAGCAAAACCAGGCAAAGACACCACAAAAAAATAAAATTACAGACCAATATCCCTGATAAATATAGAAGCAAAAATACCCAGCAAAATATTAGCAAACTGAATTCAAAAATACATCAAAAAGATCATCCATCATGATCAAGTGGGATTCATCCCAGGGATGCAAGGGTGGTACAACATTCGAAAATCCATCAACATCATCTACCACATCAACAAAAAGAAGGACAAAAACCACATGATTATCTCCATAGGTGCTGAAAAGTCATTTGACAAAATTCAACATCCATTCATGATAAACACCCTCAACAAAATGTGTATAGAGGGCAAGTACCTCAACATAACAAAGGCCATATATGACAAACCACAGCCAACATTATACTTAACAGTGAGAAGCTAAAAGTTTTTCCCTTAAGATTGAGAACAAGACAAGGATTCCCACTCTCCCCACTTTTATTCAATATAGTTCTGGAGGTCCTAGCCATGGCAATCAGACAACACAAAGAAATAAATGGTATCCAGATTGGTAAGGAAAAGGTCAAACTGTCCCTGTTTGCAGATGACATGATATTGTACATAAAAAACCTTAAAGAATCCACTGTAAAACAACTAGATCTAATACCCGAATTCAGCAAAGTGGGAGAATACAAAATTAATTCACAGAAATCTGTTGCATTCCTATACACTAACAATGAACTAGCAGAAAGAGAAATCAGGAAAACAATTGCATTCACAATTGCATCAAAAAGAATAAAATACCTAGGAATAAGCCTAACCAAGGAAGAGACAGACCTATACTCTGAAAACTACAAGACACACATGAGAGAAATTAAAGAAGATACCAATAAATGGAAACACATTCCATGCTCATGGATAGGAAGAATTAATAGTGTCAAAATGGCCATCCTGCCTAAAGCAATCTACAGATTCAATGCAATCCCTATCAAAATACCAACAACATTCTTCAATGAACTAAAACAAATAGTTCTAAAATTCATATGGAACCACAAAAGACCCCAAATAACCAAAGTAATCCTGAGAAGGAAGAACAAAGTGGGGGGAATTACTGTCCCTGACTTCAAGCTCTACTACAAAGCCACAGTAATCAAGACAATTTGGTACTGGCACAAGAATAGACCCATAGACCAATGGAACAGACTAGAGAGCCCTGATATAAAC
>JAVSCE010015717.1:0-140977 GCA_032199065.1 Smutsia gigantea | reverse complement strand
TAACCATGCAGCTCACTCTACAGAGCGCTTCGAATCTGCAGAGGACAGTTTACCTTGGAACACCTCTGGTAACAGGGAACTCACCACCTCCAAAGGTAGCCCAAGCCATCTCTAGTTGTTCTAGACAATTCTTCCTTGTGCTGACTCAGAAGCCGTCTTCCTGCCTGGGTCATGGTGCAAAGCCTGCTGCTCCGTCCAGGGGCAGTAAGGCACCAAATAATCCTACTATCAAGATACCGAAAGAATGCTTGCCCTATGCCCTTGCCTTCATAGGAATTCTGGAACCTCCGCTGTCCCCAGGATACCTTTTTGGATACTGAAGACCCCTTCCTAATGGGAGGATACTTCCAAGATTGTTGTCCCCTCCTCCAGCTGCCCCTGCTGCCCCCTCAGAAACCTGTCCACTCCATGTTCCATTCAGCGACAACTCCGTCCAGGTCTCTATCACCCTGGGCCCCTGGGCACAGTACTGAGTGGGGCTGCTGGGCATTTCCTCACAGCTGCTGGCACTCTTGACACTCTCACCCACCAACTGCCTGTCCTGGAACACCTTGCTGGCTTCCCCTAGGCCCCACTAGTACCATTTTCCCCATCAACACAAGGCCTGGGTTCCAGTCACCACCCCAGCCAGTGGAGGGCAGTGGACAGATATCCACAGCAAAGACTAGCAGACTGCTTCTGGAAACAGAACCCAGAGCCTTCCTCACTCAGCCTCTCTGAACTCCAAACTCCAGAGCATGCATTTTTTTGTTTATTGTGGTAAAATATTTATAAGATTTACCATTTCAATCATTCTAGGTGCACAGTTCCACGGCATTAAGTATATTCACAATGTCGTGCAACCATCACCACCATCAGTCTGCAGAACTTCCTCATCTTCCCAACAGACTCTCTGTACCTATTAAACAATAACCCTCCATCCTCCCACCCCCATGTCCTGCCAGCCAAAATGCTACTCTGGTCTCTAGGAGTTCGACCACTGTACATACTTCATCTAAGTGGGACCACACAGCATTTGCCCTTTGTGACCGGCTCAGTTCACTTAGCATAATGTCCTCAAGGTTCATCCATGTTGTAGCATGTATTAAGGCTGAATCATATTCCCCTGAAGGCATGCATTACATTTTGCCTGTCCCTTTATCTCTCAATGGACACTCGGGCCCTTTCCACCTTTTGGCTATTGTGAATGATGCTGCTGTGCCCAAGGGTTACAAGAATCTGCTCAAGTCCAGAAAATGTATTTTACGTGTTGCCCCCCCAAAGCTTCTCCCTCTTTCCCAGAACACACGCTATGTTCCTATCAAATGGAAAATTCCTCCGGGGCAGGAACCTGGTTCTTCAGTGATGCTGTAACTTGCATGATGTCAATCCTTCTAAAGAATTAAAAAGCCCAACTGTGTTTTTGGAGAATCTCAAGTGTAAGTCCAGTACTAGAGTGGATATACACACTTATTTTCATATGTGGTGCTTTTATGTATTATGTTGGGTTATTGTTCTAGATTGGATGATGTTTGAGGGTGACCCGTCACTTTTATAATTGTCTTGGTGTTTTATTGCCTTTATTTATTAATTTTGATATACAGAATGAGCTGCGTGCATTTATAAAGCAATAAGAGGATGCATTTAATGTGGTTTGTTTTTAACTGAGTACGAACTGAAAGTATGAATCAATAAAACTGATTAAAATGGGACAAAAACCACACAGTGTGTATATCCACTTCTGTACTGGGCTTTAAAAACACAGTAGGTGTTTTTCACTCCCTGAAAAAGGGTTGAGATAACGCAAATGTCCCCCATTCTCACCTTCCTACTGCCCTGCATCAGAACCTTCACGAGGGCTCTGATAAATCACTGTGACACCAAGCAGGCAGCCTGGCATTTCGCAAAGTGCCTTAAACCAAAGCAATGCATCTGTGATGAAGGAAGCTCAGGCATTACCAATGGGCAGAGGGGAAATCTGGGTGAAGAATCTTTCTCAAATTATGCCTCTTAGCAGCCACCTATTTTGACAGGTTTAGAAGCTCCAGATGATAGGGAGTATAAGGTCATCCATTCGCTCCATCCCCTCTTCCAATCCCAAGTCCCCTTGACCTCACCCAGCCTCTGTTTGAACACCTCCAATGCCTGAGAACCCACTGCAGCCAAAGCCAGCCCACACATCTCTGGATTGGCTTCTCAAGAGTTCTGCCCTCCCAAGTCAACGACTCCCTCCCTGCAGCACCCTCCATGGGTCTATTTTCTGCCCCTCCAGACTGCCTTTTTTCCAGCGTTGGGCTCCTCTAAATATTGGAGGCCAGCAACCAGTCACCCTGAGGGTGGAGGCCAGACTTCCTGGCCTTTGAAAGTCTTCGTCCTGGAACTCCCATGCCCAGACCTGACCAGAGGACCTCAGCTCAGCAGCATCAACTGGACGGCTTGGCCTCACTCGCTCCTAGTCTCTAGACGCAGAGCTGAGGGCAGGGGTGGGGGAGGAGGGGAGACAGTCCGGCTGCTGTGCGGTCAGGCTCTGGGCTTGCCTCTTGACCCGTATTACCCCATTCGATCGTTCGGTCCCGCTTCACAGATGGGGAAACTGAGCCTGAGGGAAATTAAGGTTCTAGGACTCCTGACAGAAGTCTGGGGTAAGCGTAAGCCATTGCAATCTCTCTTTCTGAACAGCAGCAGCTCCCCTGTTCCCCCAAACCGGGAGGTGAAGGGGGAGGGTGAAGGGGGTCCTTATATTCTCCAAGTTGCCTTATATTCTCCTGAGGTTTATTGATTCATACTTTCAGTTCGGACTCAGTTAAAAACAAACCACGCTATGACAAATGAACGGGCGTGCTCTCCGCCGCCCCTCCCCACCTCCTCCCAGCCCAGCTCAGTAAAGGGTCATGTAATTCCCTCCTGGAGTGAGAAGAGTCTGAAAGAGCTGAACTGGGGCCTGAGCTGCCTGTGAGCTCCCTCGGGAGAGAGGCCTGCTCCCGCTGTCCTGGCGGCCACCCTTCCTGCCTGCTTGTGGGCTGCTTGCCTCCCCTTGGCCAGCTGAGGTGGGGTGAGCTTGCAGCCTGGGCCTGCTGGGCTGTCCACCTGGCTTCCCAGGCTGCACTTTCTCACTGCTGCTCTTGGTTCTTTACTGGGTGGCCCTTCTCTCCCTGGTGAAGCTCAGAGCCAGTGCAGGAGGGGGCAGCAAAAGGGCAGCACAGCCCATGGCTGTTGATGCCCTTCTGAGGGTCCAGCCCTGGGAGCTCAGGAGAACAAGTTCCTGGCACTTAGTAGGTGCTCCATAAAGAATATTAAATAATATTCATAATTATTAGAGTTATTATTTTGCCTTGTCAGTTATTATCCTCCGGCACATTCTTCCCTCGGGAGTGCCAGGCCCTGGGTCGGGTACTCTGTGCCCTAGCCTCCTGGCCCTAGCTTCCCATTTCCAGCGCTTGGTATGTCTACATCCACGTGGATTATTTTTTTCTCATCCTTTGAAGCAATCCTGCTTTTCCTCCTAAAACCCAGTTTGGTTAATGGCACATCATTTCCCAGTAAGTGGAGTCACCCCCTCTCTTCCGTCCGCCTCAGCCACTATGCTGCTCACCTCCCAGCCTGCCTGTCCCACCCCAGGAAGAATCCATCACTTGCTCACCTGCACCTGGGGTGTTCTTACCTAAGTCCAGGACAGCACTTATCACAACATGCTGTAATTTTGTGTGTAAGTCTGTCTTTCCCATTCCGAAGGCCTAGGGGCCATGTCCTGTTTCTTTTTAAGGCAGGTAACAAGGGCTGGCTGGACTGATGGGAAAGACACTGCGGAAAAGCCCTGCCAACCTTGGGTCAGCAACAGAGCCATTATCCTATCCAAACTTTAACTGAATCCTTCTAGAGCACTTGGGAAAATGGGGCAACTGTCTCCTCCCTCTCCCAGAATATGTTGATCCTGGGACCAGAAAAGATAGGTGACTTGCCTAGGGACACAGGGCAAATAAAAGGATTAAGGTGTCTGAATGCAGGACATGGAGGTGTTGACAATGCCAGTTCCTCCCAGTTCTTTAACAAAGCCTCAGTGTGTTTCTCTGGAGCCAAAAGGAGTGGGTGGGTTGAGAGAGGGAGGGTGCAGGGTATGGGGACTGCACTCAACGCCACAGGCTTGGACGACTTGTCTCAACACACATGGGAAAGGGGAAAGAAAAACATCAAAGCAAGCCCCAGACAATTTCTGGCTAAGAAATATGCTGGAAAGCTTTGAAATGTTCTAGGGAAGATTTGCTATGTGGAGCCATCTTTCCTCTGACCAGACACCAACTCCTCTATTCAGGCAACTGTCAGCAGCAACCCTGGCCCCCCGTGACCAGAGAAGGCACAATCTGGCCCTTTATTGCCCAGCTGAAGACACCGGGTGTGCTGTTCACAAATGCACGGAACTGGACATCCACAGGGAGATTTAAAGGAGTGAGCGGGCCACTGGAGCAAGGTAGGTGTAAATAAAGATGGCTGCCACATGTGCCAACAGCCCTGCAAAGTATATATTATACTCATTTCACTGATGTAGAGACTGAGGTTCAGGGAAGTCAAATAAATCATCTAAATTCACAGAACAGAATCAGCATGGACCTCAAGTCTGTATGGTTCCAAACCCCAGGTTCTTTCTTCGATGCCACAGAGAGAACTTTGGATTTGTAGCTGGGGACCGCAGTGACAGGACCTGTTAACCCATAGGAAGGATAAAGAAGGATTTCATGACAGGGGTATATCTCCCAACTCCATAAACACACGGGCCCATTCCTCCAACTGGCTGCAAAGTGCAGGATTGAGAGTCAAGAGACCAGCTTCATCTCCCCCAATTACTGAAAGGATGTCCTTCCTGTCTCGACACGTCATAGAATTATGCCCAGCCTCGTATCTCCCAAAGAAAGTGTGTCACACACGTAAGCCCTTAATAAATCTTGTGGCTCCTCAGAGAAGCTGGTAATACTTTAAATATTAACATTATGTTCCTATTGTCACTGCTCATTCCTAACTGAGCTGGTGGTGTTCTAAGAGGCCTGATGTACCCGCAGTGTGAACAGCACAGCCCCAGCTTGCTTCTCCAGCTCTCAGTTCAGCGCCATGGTGCTAACGACCTGGAGGTCTTGTCCACACCCTGCCTCCTGGCCGCCTCCCTGTCCACCCCACTCCTTGTCCATCTAAGCCCTAACATCATTTCTTTCAAACTTTTCCCTTGAAGGAATCTCTGAATTCCTCTTGAGGGTCGATTTCACACCCTAAGAACAAGGTTTTTACTCTTTTTTTGTGTGCTGTGGGGCGCGCCTCCCTTTCCCCTCCTCCCTGGGCAGCCTGAATAATGTATTCAAATGCATAAAAGAAAGTACAGAGGACCTCAAAGGAAACTGATCATTCTGAAATGCAGTTATCAAAATATTTTTTAAAAGTAGTGATATAGTAATAACTGTGCTTCTCCAATAATGGATTAAGTAACAAGATCTACTGGCAGGACTAATAACCATCAGAGTTTTGAAGCAGTGATGTGCATAGATGTTATTTGCAGGTACCTGCTAAGACTGTAATGGGATTTGAAAATACCTGCAATCATGCTAATACTGTTGTGGCTGGTTTTCTACATTCACAGTTTGAGAAAATTCTAAATTTCAGTTACAAGTTAGTGAAGATAAGGATGTCAGTTTTTTCTCCAAAGTCAAGGACCCCTTTGAGTCCTATCCATTCATCTCTTGGCAGAGAGGGAGAGCAGATATCTTTGGACTCCAAGTTAGAAGCGCTTATTTTAGAGCGGTGCTTTTTACCTGGGGACCTATTGGAAATGTCAATTTGCGCACACATCCCTGCCCTCAGAAACTCTGGGATGGGGCCCAGCAGTTGGTGTGTGAACAAGCCTCCAGGTGGTTCAGATGTGTGCCCACTTTTGAGAACCACTGTCTTAGAGCTAGGTGGGAATTTCTAAAGTACATGCATGGCCAAGAGGATCCCTTGCCCCAAAAGTCCTAGGGAATAATGAACTGACCTCTTTTCTCTCTCTGCTTCCTTCAGACTAATCCTTTACTTGAGGCAGACTGGTGGTGTGGAATTTACACAAGATTCTTGTTAATGCATAATGAAGTGCTATAAGGCAGCTTCTGTCACAAATGTGAAATAAAATACAGCTGCAGGGACAGTCGCTAAGGTTTCACTCCTTTATGTGCATAAAAAATAATTGGTCTTCTAATTATCTCCATAAAGTGAGAAAACTTGCCTGGATTATTAGCACCTTTATTAGCACTAGGAAATAATTAGACACCCGTAATAGCTTTCTAATGATTCCTAGAGGAGGGAGCCATTTTCAAGGCATCCGCCAGCCATTATTGTGTCATTACAGAGCCTTTTAGACCTGGTCCACACCGAACAGTGGCACTTGCAAGTTCATCAGTGATGGGATGGACTTTGGATCTCCATGGGCTCACTCATGTCCAGTAAAATCACACCATCTCTCATCAACCCGCACTTGGCCTCAAAGCCACAGCAGCATCTTTCCTGAAAGCTCTGGGAAGAGGCCCCTCAGGAGGAAGGGTTGCTGATGTGTAGACAGGGCAGCCTCAGGGGACCCCTTTCCTCCTCTGGTCCTCCCTTTTTAAGAGATTTAGAGTGTGTTCATCCTATCCCAGTCTTCTTTGAGAAAGACTGCTTGCTAGGCTTATAACATTCCAATTCTCCAACCCCCAAAGCAGGTTTTGAAAAGCGAAAGGCATGTTGATAAGCAGGACAGTGGGTTCCCACTTGGCTGGGATGTGGCTCCCTAGCAGGTCTCACGTCTCTGGAGGGCTGAGCTTTAGGGCTGTGTCAGAACAGAGCCAAGTGGAAGGAGTCAAGCCTACATTTTTCCACCAGGTGGCACCCTAACGTTATTTTCCGAGCCTCCATGGCCAGGGGAGGCACTTTTAAGTTTGCAAAGGAGAGATGGGAGTCGCCACCTGGGACTCCCCTTCTCAGTATTTCGGGCTTTGGTGTCCCTTAGCATAGCATAACCTTCTCCAAGCTGCTTTCCTCCCAATACCCGCAGCATTTCTGATTCTTTATCTGAGCATCTTAAACTTGTCAGAAATACTGTCCATCTAGACCTGAAGCACTGAGGAGGGACCGGGGCAAGTCATAATTGTACTGTCTATCACCCCAAAATTCTGGGGATTTCCCCCAAACACCCCCAGTCTTCTCTTAGAGAATTTGCCATCCAGACCCTCTAAAACATCAAAACTAATAATGATGTAGCTCATCTGGCTGACACTCCTATTGCAGAGCAGCAAGGGGCACACGCTCTGGATTTGACTCAAGAGGAATCTTTGGAAGGATGAAATCCTGACACAGGAGCATACATTTTACATATGTTTATGCCTTGCCACACGAAGGAGAACTATCTCCCTTTTTTAAAGTTAATTCACCTAATTCAACTGCTCACCGTACGCAGGCATTCTCCTGCGATGTGTCGACCTGAGAGAAGCAGAGTCCCTTGCGGTTTGCAGTGCTCACTCTCTTTTAATGCTCACTACACTTTGTGAGATACATGGCTGAAGTGACTGGCCCAAGGGTTCACAGCTACTTAATGGCAGGATCTACTGGCGTTGCACGACTTCAAGCTCAACGCTCTTTCATGACCACACAGCTGCCTCCCGTCACCCTCGGCAAATGTTTGTCCAGCTCTCACTGAACTCTGCCTATGGCCACTCCCACCAGTGCAGTCTGTTTGGTAGCTCCGATTTTTGAGAAACACTTTCCTTATTGTCTGGCTATTCTCTGCTGCATGGCAACTACCCCCAAATTTAATGACTTAAAACAACAACTATGTTCTCCCATCTCACAACTCTGTGTGTCAGGAATTCAGGGAACACTTGCCTGGCTGATTCTTCTGTTCTGTGGGGCACTGACGGGGTCATGCAGTGGCATTTAGTTGGCCGATGAGCTGGTCCGGAGGGTCCAGGGCAGGCTCCTTGGCAGGGATCGCTGGAAGGCTGGGCTGGGCCTGTCAAACAGAACCTCTACATGCTCCAGCACGTGGCCTCAGGAAAGCTGGGTTTCTTACATGAAGGCGCAGCGCTCCAAAAGTGAGTGTTCTGGTGATGAGAGTGGAAGCTGCATGGCCTTTTATGGCCTAACCTTGGAAGTCATATAATGCCTCTTCAACCACATCCTATTTATTGAAGTAGTCAGAGGCCCGTACAGGTTCTAGGGGATGGGAGGTAAGTTCTGCCTCTTGATGGAAAAGGTGTAAGAAAAGAATTTGCCACTGTGTTTTGAAACCACACTTATTGAACTGAAACTAGCTTTTCTATTTCTGCCTCTGGCTCTGCATTTACTACAAGTCCTTCTTCTCCATTCAAAACCTCTTTTACAAGTTTCAAGACAGCCTCTCTGGATAACTTAGATCTATGACCCAATTTGCAAATGATCCCTTGGGGTGAGACAAGAAATAACAGGATTTTCATTCATACTTTAATTTTGTCTATATAATTTAAAATGAAACTTTACTAATATTTCATATATAAAGTGAGGATGGTATCCATATTTAGGTTGTGTTTCAGGTGGAAACATGTTACCTGCTATATACAACATACTCCAAATGAGTGGATGTTCCCCAAAAGGATTATCAGTGGGGTCCTTTGTCTTCCTTGCGTTACAGAAGTGCTTAAGTGCCGGGATGTTCATATCTAGTTTTAAGGAAATTACCTGTCCCCACATGGATAAGAAGCTAAAAAAGATTTTGCAAATCATCTTTAGATTCAAAACGAAACAATTAACACAAACAAAAAATTGGGAAAAAAATGTAAACAATAATGAGATACCAACACACACCTGTTAGAATGGCCAAAATCAGTGTGTTGCCAGGGGTCGGGGGTGGGGGATTGTGGGATGGATAAATGGGTGTTGCACAGAGATTTTTTTTTTTTGGATAGTGAACATACTCTGTATGATACTACAATGATGGACATGTGTCGTTACACATTTATCCAGACTCACCTAAAGTATGCGACCAAGAATGAAGTCTAATGCAAACTATGGACTTGGGGGACAATGATGTGTCAGTGCAGGTTCATCCACTGCGCCTCTCTGGTGGGATGTTGACAGTGGGGGAGGCTGTGCATGTGTGAGGGCAGAGAGTATATGGGAACATTTTGTACCTTCTGCTCAACTTTATTGTGAACCTAAAACGGCTCTAAAAATAGTCTATTAAAATATATTTTTTTAAATGGCAAAGCAGACACTTGTTCAGTGACATTTTATCTGGTGGCACTTCATCTGCCATGTTATGCAATAAAAATAAAGATATCTTAAGCAGATTATTAGACAAAGTCAGAAAACAATCAAAATTGTCAAAGCTATTTGAAATATGAATTTGTATCTACTATTGCTATTGATAGCCTGTTAAAAAATATTAAAAGTATTAAGGCTAATTTATACATCATTTAGTTTAAATTATTTTTATGTCTTATAATATACATAATGTAGACAGTGTATTTAAAAGTGCATATTGTAGTATATGATTTATTTAAAAAATACTTTTGGAATGTGCTCAAATTATTTTTTTCTGAATCAGAATATAAACAAAAAGTTTAGAGGCCAAATGGAATATATTTCCATCTTTCCATTAATTTAGTAAGCATTTTTGAGCATGTACTGTATGCATATACTATACTAAATACTAGAGATTCAAAAATGAGTAGTCTTTGCTTTCATGCATTTGGGGAGGGAAGATAAGATATGTAAAAAAAAAGTAGTTGGAATAAAGTGGCATGACAGAATTGTTTACAAAGTATTGTGGGGCACTCAAGTAAGAGTAGGTCAGTTCCACCTGGGGGACACAGTCAGGCAGGGCTTCAGAGAGGAGGTGACATGATCTGGGATCACAGTGAAACCCTTACCTCTGGAACCAAGGCATGGAGGCAGACACTTCCCCTCTTGCTCCATCTCTTCTTCGGACCTCCTCCGGCTCTGTGTCGCTTCTGAGCACAGCAATCAATCGTGCACACAATGGCCCAAAGAGAGCAGGGAAGGACAATATTTCCAAACCCCTTCCCGGTGACACCTGCAACTTGACCGTGCACCCCAGGAAGGTAGGGCCCACATCTTCCCATATGTGCAAACTAACACTGGGTATGATGTCTGGCACATCATAGATTCTTGACTACTGTGTTTTTTAAAAAGATTCGATTATTTTAAAGCAGCTTTAGATTCACAGCAAAACTGAGAGGAAAGTACAGAGATTTCCTTATACTCCTTGCTTCACACATACACAGCGTTCCCGATTATCACCGAAGTCCTACATTTGTTATAATTGATGAACTTACATGGACACATGATAATCACAAAAGCCTATAGTTTACTTTAGGGTTCCCACTTGTTGTTGTACATTTTATGGGTTCATGACATTTATGACAAACATATAGTGACATGTTATCTATCATTAGCCACTCACCTACTGAGGGACATCTTGGTTGCTTCCGAGTTTTGGCAATTACGAATAAAGCTGCTATAAACACTCATGTGCAGGTTTTTGTGTGGACATGAGGTTTCAGTTCCTTTGGGTAAGTATCATCTCCTTCATTGGGAAGAATTGTTTTGTTGGATAGAGAATCTTGGTTGACAATTTTTTCTTTCAGCACTTGGAATATTTTTCTGGTTGCTATGGTTTCTGATGAGAAATGGGCTATTAATATTATTTAGAATCATTTGTATATGAGTCACTTCTTGCTGCCTTCAATTCTCTTTTGTAGTATACAATGTTTTTGAAAGCTTGATTATAATATATCCCAGTGAGGATCTCTTTGAGTTTATCCTACTTGAAGTTTATTAAGCTTCTTGGATATGTAGGTTAATATTTTTCATCAAATTTGGGAAGTTTGCAGCCATTGTGTCTTCAAATATTGTTTTTGCCCCTTTCTCCCTCTCTCCTTCTAAGACTCCCAGGGCACATATATTATCATGCTGGATGGCATTCCACTGTTCTCATGGGCTCTGTTTGTTTTCTTTTTATACTTGTGTCTTTCTCAGACTGGATAATTTTGATGAACCTGTCTCCACATCCGCTGATTCTTTCTTCTGGTAGCTCAAAACTATTGTTGAATCTCTCTAATGAATTTTGCATTTCAGTTATTGTAACTGTCCAATGCCAGAATTTCTATTTGGTTACTTTTTATAGCTCTGATTTCATTATTGATTTTCTCTATTTGGTGAGACATTGTTCTCATGCTTTCCTTTAGTTCTTTATATATGATTTCCTTTAGCTCCTTGAATATACATAAAATAGATTATTTAAAGTCTTTGTCTAGTTAGTCAATGTTTAGTTTTCTTCAGGGACAGTTCCTGTTGATTTTTTTTCTGTATATGGGCTACCATTTCTTACTTCTTTGTATGCCTCATAATTTTTCTTTTGTATTTCTCTTATTTTTTATTGTGGTAAAATATACATAACATAAAATTTGCCATTTTAATCCTTTTAAAGTGTACAATTGAGTGGCATTGAATACATTCACAGTATGTGTAGCCATGACCACTATCATCTCCAGAACTTCTTCACCATCCCCAAACAGGAACTGTACCCATTAAACAAGAACTCCATATATCCCTTTCCCTCAGCCTCTCATAACCTCTGTTCTACTTCCTGTCTCTGTGAATTTGCCTATTCTTATGTATTCCACATAAATGGAATCACAATATTTGCCTTTTTGTATCTTACTTCACTTAACAATGTTTTAAAGATACATCCATGTTGTGACATGCATAAGAAGTGTAATCCTTTTTATGGATTCATTTTTATGAAAATCCATTTTATGTATGTGCCACATTTTGTTCATTCATGTGTTGATGGATGCTTGGGTTGCTTCCACCTTCTGACTGTTCCACCTGCTGCTGTGAATGTGGGTGTACAAGTATCTGTTTGATTCTCTGCTTTCAGTTCTTCTTGGTATATACTAGAAGTGGAATTGCTGGATCATATGGTAATTCTGTATTTAATTTTTTGAGGAACTGCCAAACTGGTTTCCTGCACCATTTTACATTCCCATCTGCAATGCACTAGGGTTTCAATTTCTCCACATTCCTCATCAACATATTATTTTCTGGATTTTTGATAATAGCCATCCTAATGGAAGCGAGTCTTGCAGTTTTTTGTTGTTGTTGTTTGAAACTGGACATTGTAAATAGTATAATATGGCAACTCTGGAAATCAGAATTTTACCCCCTCCTCTGGTTTGCGGGTGTTGCTGTGTGTCGTAGGAGTTTGTTTGCTTAGTAACTTTTTGAACTAATTGAGTAAATTCTGTATTCTTTGTCATGTACAGCCACTGAAGTCTCTGTTCCATTAGCTTAGTGATCAGCTAATTTTTGGACAGGAATTTTCTAAAAAACCTGGAACCAAAAAAAAAAAGGTTTCCCAGTCTTTGTGGAGAGATTCAGTGTGCACCTTGGGCATGGCTACAACCTGCAGCTGGGAAGTTTACAGCTGGAGCTGGGCTTTAGGCTTCACTTTCTGATTGTGCAGAGCCTCTGGCCAGTGAGAAGTAAGAGCTTAGGGCCTTGGCAGGTCTTTCCTGAGCATGCGTACAGCCCTCAGCATGGGTGTGCCCTTCTAGAATCCTAGGAATATGTTGGAACTTTACAAAGCCCTTATTCCCCAAAGCATCTCACTTCCCAGCCTTCTCTATCAAGCTTTTGGGTTAGTCTATTCTTTTCCCCACAGTTATCCATTGCCTCAGGCAGCAGAGACTTAAAAATTTGCTTATAAATGTTTCATTTTTGAATAATGTCCCCTGGTTGGTGGCTTTAGCAGAAGGGGAGTTCCAGTCAGGCAGTCAAGATGAAGATAGATCTTTGAGCAGGTCTTCCAAGAAGCCACTGTACAGATTAAGGACAGTGGGAAGTGAGATCCATTCTGTACCTTCTCATACGGGAATTCAGACTTATTTTCAGTGTTACTGATGAGCTGAGGAGTAGGGGATGGGAATGGTAAGTTAAGATGCCACAGTTCTGAAAAATTGGCTGCAGACATTTCCTGCTATTGTGCTTTGCTTTATGAAGGGGTGGATTATGGAGTTCCTTACTCTGCCATTTTCTCTGGAGATTCTTGCCCCCTACCAAAAGTCACTTGAAAAATCCTAGCACAGCAACCCAAAGACAGTAGGTTTAAATATTCATCCTCCAACCCTGTGTTTAGTGGAATGGTGTGAGTATTGCCGAAGTTCAGAGGCCTTCTAAAGCAGCAGTGCTCTTCCCTGTGCCCCCATTCACAGGGTCTTTCTTCCAAGGATTTCAGGCTGCTTCCCACACTGGTCAGATGTTCTGTCATGTCAGTGGAATGAGAGGCTATGGATAGTCCTCTTTCTCTTTCTTGTCAGTGGATTGCAGTTCAGAGAGTCTTGATGACTCGCTCAAGGTTGCACAAGAAGGTGAGGCTAGAGGTAAACCCCAGATCTCCTGACTCCCCACCCAGTACTCTCTCCATGAGATGCAGCTAGGGAGATGTGTGCAAGTTGCTCTGCTCTGTGAAGCAGAACCTCACCTTCAATATTGTTCACTACTGGCCTCAATTGATCTCTCCCTACTCTCCCTTCCTTTCTCTAACTACCCATTCCCACATATCATGAAGAAAGGATTTCTTAGGGTTCTTAAGCAGGCTGCCACCCTCCCTGGATTCTAGGGAGAGAATATTCTCACCCAAAGCTTTGGCTCCAAACAAGACCACTCTTGTAGAGTCTGCTGCCTGCTGGAGCCTGTTCCAGATAATCATACATGTGAGAGTTGGAGAAGATGACCTTCCACTTCACAAGAACACAGATCCTGTCATCTGTCCATATCAGAGGTGCTCTGCCTAGTCACACATCACATTTATCTAGTTTATTAATTAGTCTGTGTGCTCCAAGAACACACAGAACGCAGTGTGAATTGTGCCTCCTGGGGTTAATGATGCTCTGACACTGGGTTAGACTAACTTACTATAACAAATAGATGCCAATACTATGTTGGCTCAAACACAAAACAAGTTTATTTCTCTTATTTAATCCAGGGCATTTACTCCTGGTTAGAGGGTGTATACACAGCACTTTATTCCAAGCAGTGATTTAGAGACCCAGGTTAATGGTGAGTGCCATCTTCAGTGAATGACTTCCGAAGTGACTCAGATCATTGCTATTTTAGTCTGTGGGAAGGGAGCATGGGGAAGTACACATGGGAGATGTTATGGGCCAGGCCTCAAAGTGGCCCACATCATATCCGTCTACATTCCTTTGAAGAGAACACCATCAGAAGGCCACATCTAACAAAAGAGCTTGGGAAATGTCATGTAGGTGGTCAGCCATATGCCAGGCTACAGTTCTGTTATTAATAAAGATAGGTAAAAACAATATTTATATCCTCACTTCTAGTACTGAGCAGGAAAATATTTATTGAATGTTCAGATAGGTGAATAGTGAACGGATGAATAAATGGATGAAGGAATGGAGTTCTTCCACTACACAGCTAGTTAGAGACATTTTTCTACAGTCCTCAGTATTGCATTAGCAGTGAAAGAGGTTGCAGCTCTCCCCCGACCCCCATGTTTCTCCCCATTCCCAAAAGACATCTCCAGGTGAATGCATGGGAAAATAATTGAAAATGACCCCACTACAGGTAAATCCAGTTGCTAGAATTCTGGAACTACATTATATATACTTTGGTGTGGGGGCGGGATGGGGATATTCTTATCTGTGTGAGTTTTAACTTTACAAGTGAATTAACCGTGGTCTTTTTTGTTTTTAACAATGTATTTGTTTACACTTTGCTATTGTTTTGGCTTCTTATTGTTTTTATAAAAACACAGAGTCAGTAAAGGACCTTGGAGATTACCAAGCCCAAGTCCTATGAGTTCAGATGCAATGTCCCTCCTCCATTCTCCCCTTCTTCCTCAGCAATAGAACTGCCAGATTTTAGTTGCACATGGCTTTCCTGAATAAACCTGTCTTTCATGATTTTCCTGCCAGGGCAGTGTGATCAGACTAGGTTCTGCCAATGGGATATCGTATGGCAGCTTCTAGGAATCTTTCTTAAGGGACAGTGGGCATATGGCCTTTACCTTCATTCCTTCCTCCATCTGTTCCCGTCTTGGTCATCAGGCTGGGGTCATGCACAGTGGAGCAACAAAGTAGGAAGAGCTGACTTTGCACCAATCCTAGATTGCCTGCCTAGATGTTAATGTGTGAGACAAATAATCCTTTATTATGCTTGAGCCACACTAATTTAGGTTTCTTCATTACTTCCAGTTGAACTGTACCTTAATACAATATGCAATACATGAGGAAACTGAGGCCCAGAGAAGTGAAGTGATTTGTGGTCAATAATGTAGGCATTCATGTCCACATATATATCTTCACTACTAGAAAACCAAGGTAAGCAAGACAAAAATGAAAAACAAAACCCCAACGCATAATAATAAAAACAACAACTGAAAAGCAGGTATGTAGAAAAAGGAAAATATACAGAACACAGATTTCTGTGTTTTAAAATCACTGAGGATTGACTAACCCTTTATACAAACTCTATGAATCCTTTTCCTGGGATTTCTTCCGGGTCACATAGGCAGCTCCATTTCCCAGTTTCCCTTGCAGTTGGGGTGGTCACTAAGTTCTATCAAATGGAGTATGAGTGGGAGTGATGTGCACCACCCCAGACCTGCCTCCAGCCCTGATCTTCCCAGGCCTGTCCTCCATGCTCCTTAGCCACCCAGCAACTGAATGCAAGCGACTCAAAAGTCCTAGGTGAGGGGGGAGCCCCTGATGAGGGAGCCTGGGTCCCTGACTCACCCCATGGGAAACAAGCTGCTGCTTAGAAAGACCCCTATTGGACTTCTTTGTGGGTAAGAAATAAGCTCATGTCTTGGAATTTATTTGTTACAGCCATACCTATATATTCTCTTTTCCCCTGGGTTGGAAGCTCACCTTTGCAAGGCAGACTTTGAGCCTGAGACAGACTTTTGTGGACACAGCTACCAGCTATGGTGGGGTTTTTGGTCTTTTCTGGTCTTGAGTCCAGTGCCCAGCAGCTCCCAGCTGCTCTGGGCAATGTGGCACCACGTACCTGTGTCTCCCGGCCCCTCCTGCTTCCTGGTCTTTAGGGAGGGAGGCACTGCCTGCTGCCCTGCCTAACCCCTGAGGTGGTGCCTTGGTTCTAGCCTTTCTGGAGTTTCATCCTTTCTCTGAAGTCTTGTCTTCACTCCTACTTTGTCCCTAAGCCCCCTCCTTATTTATTTCTATTTAATAGTATCTGCTTTCAGGTGATTGCTTAACCTACTCCTTTAAAGAATAATAAGTAAATGATAAAGTGGTCTTAACTTCTTCGTCTACTCTAACACTAGCTCTAAACTGATACCAGGGCCTAGTCTTTCAGAGTAAACAGAAGTCTTGAGTCTTTTGCCATTTCTCCAGTTAAAAAACCTACAGTCCTTTGGGGACCACCCACACAATTCCTGTTCACCTTCTGAGGAAATGTCTACTTCCCAACTAATCTGTTGGGAGACTTACCTGACAGGGGCTGAGCCCAGTGACAGAGCAATGTTCTAGCTCTCAGCTCTGCCCACTTCCCCATGCTTCCCTTGTTTGGCAGTGGTCAGTGAGGAGACACCTGTTTCAGGCATTCCTTTTACTGGTTTCAGAGACAAGAGTGTTCGGATTTTGAGGTACATTTGCTTCAAGTCTCTGTAGCATCTAGACTAGCTCCATGATGGCCACCAACTTTCTGCATCCTTCCCCCAACCCCAGGGGAACAATCTTCACTTTTGGCCTGGTCTGGTATCTGCTTCCCCCCCAAACTCAGCAAGTCACCTGAACAACAGCATGTAGAGGAAGGAGCCTCCACTAACTGAGAACTCAGGAAAGTTGCACAGGACTTGCTTAGCCTCACCTCATCATGTCAGATGGGGAGAAGAACTACTTTCCTGCCTACCCTATATAATTGTGAATAACAAATGATAGGAAGTTAGTGGATCTATTGACACCCTGCAAAGTGCCTTATAAATGTTAGGAATATCTACATTATGTTGCTCTGAGAAACTAGCTCTACCTGTTTCTAATTCCTTCCAGCCTCCTACTCCCACCCCATCAGGGCTATGCCTTTTCCCTGGGGAGAAAAAGGGAGGAATGACTTACACTTCCTGGTGGGCCTCTTTCATCAAGCCTTGCTTCACCCTCCACTCACTCTCCCACTTTCCTAGGTTTCGACTGATGGCCTCCCTCAGCAGTTCAGGTGTCTCAAGGCTGCTTTTCAGCATTGCCAATGGCTCTTCCTCAGGCCACAGGGATATTTCATGTACCCTATCTTGACGCTGACAGAATCACCTAGCTCAGGTGGGATCAGAACACTTGAACCACCGACATCTGGGGGATAGAAAGGGGATGGGGGCTTCCAGTGGAGGTGGGCAGGGGATGGGACCAGTCTCTTCCGGTCCTTGAAGAGCACCGTCTGGGCTTCCTTATCCTTCTGACCTCCTCCCACCCCAGGGTTGAACCCGTTAATGGAATGACACTTTAATATACCCGTCCCCAGACAGACAGCCCTGCCCACAGCTAGGAATTAACAGGATGAGACAACAAAGGAGGGTGTCCCAGCAAGGACTCCAGTCGTAGCCCTCAGGTCCCCTGAATCACTCTCCTGTTCGGGAGCAGAATGGCTGAGACCTGGCCAGAGGTGCAGGAGGGCGACGAGGAAGGCAGCAGGCGGTGCCTAGCTAGGGTCCTGAGGTTCCGTCCTTAATATCAACTAACTGGCATTAGTCAAAACCCGCACCATGGTACTCGACGGTACTTCATGTCTACGTAGCAGAGAGCAAGTGAGGAACTTGGGAACTGTCCCGACTGTTTCAGAGATCACCTCTCTCACCCGACTTAAGCGGGTCACTGAGCTGGGAGCTCCGTGGCCGCAGCTGGGTTCCGGAGCCGGCCCGTCCTATGTTTCGCATCATACTCGACTGCTAAGGGCTGCCTCCGGTCCCCACGGGAGTCCCTGCCCTTGGGGCCCGGAGACCAGGAGCTGCTCCAGTCCAGGGCTCCGTGCTCGCCTGCAGCCAGGAGGGACCCTGAGAAGAAGTGCGCGGCAGATTCACGGAAACCAGGTTCAAAAACGTGTGTGATTCTGGGCAAGTTCCCGAACCTGGCGTCCCAGCTTCATCTACCAGTAAGAATAGCTTCTTTGCGTGGCCGCTGTGAGACCTAAACAGATACCAGGTGTGTAAAGTGCCTGACGCATAGCAAGCATTCAAGAAATGGCAGTCATGATCTGTTACTCTGGGGACCACGAGGTCACCATCGAACTGCGTCTCCAAGGCCCACAGGCGGGTTACCGGTTAGTTCTGCCAGCAATGAGTTTCTGAGCTACTGAGAGAGAGCCTGGCTGGGCAGATCAACGCCAGCCCCCTGCAAGAGCCTGAAGAAAGGGAGTAAGGGCCAGCAGCTCTGCAAGGTCCTCCCCTGCTGCTGCTCTTGCCTTCCTGTCTGGCCATTGCCTGTACAGGACTTGATGCGGCTATAGTCAGGGGCCAGGGCAACTGCCGCGGCCCTGAGCTTCCAGACCGCAGGATCCCAGGGGCGGGCCTGTGGGGCCCGTTGCCCTGAACGGGCAGAGGTGGAGTGCCCTGAGCCAGGACGGCTATCGGGGATGATGGAGTTGGAGATGATCCTGTCATTCACGGCGCGTCCCGAACATTCTGGCTCTCAGGCCTCTGCCCTACACCTGACTGCCAGCTCAGAAAGCCAGACGAATGGGGCTGTCCAGCCCCGCGTCCCCGGTTTGCCTGCCCTCAGGCCCTAGAGCTTCGCGTTACCCAGAGCTGTGCGCAGGCTCCTCGCCCCAGAAAGCCGGTTGCGCAGGCCTGGCACGCAGCGCCAGGGTGGCGTAGAGGACCAGGACTCCGCTGCCGAACGCAGGCAAGCCGCGGAATTTCTCCCCACAGGCCAGTCGGAGTCGGGCGGTACACACTACTCCGCGAGGGAGGACGAGCTTGGCACTCCGGATGGGCTGGGCCACTGAGAGTTCTGGATGTAGCCCTGGCAAGGGGAAGGGCTGGAGGCATCCCAAAGAAGGTCTCACCCTAGGTGTCCGCCCTTGCGCCAGCCTTTCGAGTTTGTGGGTCCTCCAAGAAAGGGAACTTATGGGGGCAACTGGGTCCTATCGGGCCTCGCGAAGGGGCTTTTTTTTTTATAGCACATCCACACTGTTTTAGACTCTGGACTGCTGGGTTGCCTGGAGCAGGGTGAGAAGCCCTGCTGCTGAGATTGTGAGGAAACCGAATGGAAAATTCATCCCACTGTAGGGCACGCATTCTGACCCTCTTCAATCCGATTCCCGCCCCCTACTCCACCCCACCCCACCCCATTCACTGCTCCCAACCCAGGAGAAACCACTTCCAGGCGCATAGGGACCCACAGAGTTTTAAGAAGAGACTCCCAGGAGGTGGTGCGCAAGGTCTTAACCTTGTTACCAGGACTCCAGATCTTTCAGGCCCAGGCTGGCTCCACTGCCCAGCCAGGGCAGCAGCGACCCAGAGATCCTCCTTCCCTCCTGCTCATCTGGCCCGCGGCCAGCGGCGGCTCCAGGAATCAGGACCAAACCCGGTTTGGTTCTGGCGGTGGGAGAGGAGAGGCTGGTCCTCCTTCAGCTGCAGGCGCCTCCGCTTAGGAGCAGGAACGCTCAAGGTAGCTAGACTTTCCTGGCTACCCCAAGAGCTCTGGGCGTGCACCGGCTCCCCGCACACCTATGATTCAAAAACAGCCACCCTCCCAAGGCGCCTCTCTGTCCCATCTAGGCACACCAGATCATTTTTTTAATCTACTGTGCATACGCATTCTCTTAACGCCTTCTCTCATCGCCCAGTACATCCTCACGCACCGGGACATCCCTGCCCGATGTCCCTAGGCAGTTTTAAGTGCCCGGATACCTAAGCTGTAGCCTTGGGGTGGGGAAAAAGAAACAAGGAGGGGGCCCTGGCATGAGCTCAAGCCCTCCTCTGTCTTCCACCTGCCCTCCAACACAAAAACATTCACAGGTCTGAGGTCTGCCTTCCGGAGTCCTGGCAACATCCGGGCAAGAGGCGGGCGCTGGTGAGGTCCTGACTGCAGCACCACCATTTGTTTGGCTCCTGCTTTGCTCAGGGGCTGGGAAGGTGTCTCCTACAAGGACTGGGGAAAACCAAGGACTGAGTAGCCCAGGTTCTCTTCCCAGATCTCCCTGGTTCTGTTTAACCTTTCCTTGGGTGTGATGTTCCATCACCATCTGCTTTCCAGATACACCCCCCGCTTCCTCGAGATAGGTTTCGGGGTAGGAACACTGGGTTCGGACATGACCTGAGTCCTGGCGAGACTGCTGAGTGCGCGGGGCGGAGGAAGGAGACGCACGTGGAAGCACAGCGAGTCTCCACGCTCCCCTCTGCGCTCGGTTGCCCTCCATTTATGGCTGCAACCAGATGAGCGGACCAGTTGCCCTCGAGGGCTGGATTCTGCTTTCTTCATTCAGTTTCACCTTCGCGGTGAAGTTCCCATGGCTGGGAACAAATGGAAAGCGAACGGGGTTAAAGGAGCACAGTGGGAGACTCGAGCTTCCATTCTCTGCGTCCCTTCAGGTCGCCAGAGCTAAACTCCAGCTTCTGCTCCTGCCGAAGTGACAAGCCACTGGGAACACTGTTTGGTGGACACCGATGGCAAGCGACTGTATTCATAAGACAACATCTGTGCAAAAGTCATGTCCAGGGCTCTGGCGTGCTCTAGTCAGGGTGGCAGCCTCTTTCTCGATCTAGTGGAGTGTGTAATGTAGGGCTGGCTTGCATAGATTTATGCAGTGGGCGAATAGCTGCTCGGGTTTATTTTCAGACATTCTGCATAGTTTCCCCGTTTAAATAAATATTTTCGGGGTTGGCTTTTCAAGAGCAGGAAAAGAGGGAAGTTGCAACAAGCAGTGCTGCTGTATGGAAATAAAGCTCCGGGACAGGCACCCCGCCCCCTACTGGAGGCTGAGAGCTCCTGGCAAACTCCAGAGATCCCACCTAGGCTGTCCGAGAGCGGTGCCGCAGGTGAGATCCCTGATCCGCTGCCACCTCGGCCTAGGACCATTTTTTTCTCTGGGGCACAACCCCCCTGGTGCGGAGGTCTTGCTGGCAATAGGCGTTGAGACCCGGCCCTGGCCCCAGCAGGCCGAGAGCTGGGACTGGCTGCTGGCAGGAGCACCAGGGTGAGTGTGGATTTACATACTTCTGGAGAGAGAAATGATGAGTATTTGTGTTTGCCTGTGGGAGCACAGGTATGCAGGAGGGTCTCACTTGTGTATGCATCTCAGGTATATCCGGGCAGGAGAGTGTTTCCCCTAAGAATACATGTGTTATGTCTGTGAAAATGGGTGTATTTGCTTCCCTGTGTGCGTGTGACCCTTTGTGTGTCAGTCTGTGTATTTCCCTGTGTCGCCACTATGTGTGAGGAGTTGGGTGTTTTGCCTGACATCCACAGTGCCTGGCACATAACAGGCTTTCAATCCTAGTGAACTGAGTTATAAATGCGATGTTCGTGTCCTTGTGTGAAAGTACAGAGCCTGTTTGTCTGTGAGTGTTGAGTCTGGAAAATAGGGGGTGGAGAGGGGTGATGCAGGCCCAGAGACTACCGTTTCCTTCCGTTGCAGAAGTAAGCCCGGCTTGTCGGCTCACCTCCGCTGACTCAAGGTAGTTTCTCTCTTTCCCTGAGCCTCTCCGGACCCTCAGGCAGTAGCCAGTTCTTCACCCTGAGTCAGCGAAGGTTTGGCCGCTAGGGCCCTACAAGCACAGATCAGGTCTCCGGAGGACCGAAGTTGTCCCCCTGAGAGCAGAGCCTCCAGGAGAAGCCGCGGGAGCCGCAGGGCTAGAATTCCTCTTGGGGTGCAGGTACGGAGGAGGGGCGGGGGTGTAAGCGGCGCTTGGTGCGCCCTGGCCCTGAGCAGTCTTAGCTTGAGGTGAGGGGGGACTCCCTTGACTTCCAGGCCTGCGCAGAGCGTAAGGCCTAAGTGTAGCCTCCCGCACCAAGTTAGCCCGCCCAGCTGCCCGCGTCTGCACGGGTCTCAACTGGGAAGGAATCCTTGATATTTATAAAGTCCGCGCGAAAGAGTCCTCGGCAAGCGCTGATTTCACCAGAGGAAAGTCGCGGAAAGGACCCCGAGCTCCAGAATCGCTGGGTGGGAAGAGCACCTTATCCCCTCCATCCCTTCCCGTGCAGAGCAAGTAGGCCTGGTCGGAAGCGTCCTGATCCGGGAGCAGGAACTTTTTCGGTACGTACAGCCACCGCGACCTGAGACGGAAAAGTCCCCACTTCCTCCTCGAGGAGTCCAGCTCGCTTCGGATCTGCCCGGACAGGCTTAGACGTGTGGCTAAGGGGGGGGGGGGCTCCCCCAGAGGGGCCGGAGCTCTGCAGGTTAATTTACACTGCCGAAGCACCTGACACCTGAGGCTCAGGACTCGCCAAGGTGCCCCCTCGGCCTGACCAGCCACGCCCCGGAGCCCGCTGGTTCCCATTTGGAACACGCAGGCGCCCTCCCTGTGTCTTCTCCGACTTCTTCCTCCCACATCCCTTCATCTTCACTCCAAGCCGACAGACTTTGAGCAAGGAGACCTTTGCTCCATTGCTCACACGGCTCGACCCCGGCTTCACAGCGAATCTGCGCCAATGAGTCTTGACTGGTTCTGGGGACTGAGACCACCGCTAAGGAGCCTGCCCTCTGGAAACCTCCACCGCACGATTTGTTCTCTGGCATCTCCAAACACGAGTACGCACGTTTCCCACACAGCTTCTCATTTCCTACCCCCATCCCCGAAGTGAAGAAAGAAGAGAGTGAAGACACTGTTCTGCTGGTGCTGGGAAGAGGGGTCCCAAGCGGAGCAGGCCCCCTCTTCCCTGCTACTGCATAGAGCTTCCCGGACAAGAAAAAGGCCAGAGGACTCTAAGGGAGGAGGCTTTGGAGCTTTGACCCCCTTCACCTTGTCACTGATACACGTTGTGTACGTGGGAAGGCGTCTCCGGGTTTGGGACTCACGAGGGTATCGCTGCCCAGAACCGTCCACCCGGGCTTTCCAGTCCCTGTAGGGAAATCAGACACTGCTGCACTTCCAGCTCGTTGGCCTCGTGGTATATACATATATAATTTTATATAATTTGTGATTTCTAATTTTATTATAAAATAAAAGCAGAAATATTTCCCCAAGAACATTCACATGAGGGCATTACAGGGAGACGGCAAGTCCGGGTGGGAGACATGCTCTGCCGGAAGCACTATGACCACAGTCCCTGGAGGAAGAGAAGAGTACGGCAGGACCTCACCAAGAGAGGGGCAAGTGGCAAGAAGGCAATTAGGGGCTTCTGAGCCGATTCTTCTCTTTTTCTAGTAATTTAAGTTACCAGGTGCAAAGCTGACACCTGCAGCCCCCGCTGAGCCCCAGGCAAGGGCCTCAGGACAAGGTCTGGTTTCAAAGGCCCTGTCTTCCCTTCGCTATTTCCTCTCCCACCCGCTACCCCAGCAAAGTGAGGGATTAGGGGACTGGCAAATAGACCGCCAGGCAGGGGTACAGACCAAGGGGTCAGGAGTGCAAAAGGCTGGCAGAGAGGAGAAATGGAAAACACAGTGATATAGAAGAAAAAACAAAGTGAGAGATAACAAGCCAGAAACACAGAGGGACATAGAGATAGATTAAGAGGGGGAAAGCAAGAGGAGAGGGAAAGGAGAAGAGAGAAGAGAAGGGAGGGAAAAGAAGGGGAAAAAGGAGCAAGGAATTGAGGGGAAGACAAAGCAAGGGAAGGAAAGAGAGGAGAGAAGAGGAGGGATGAGAAGGTAGGGAGCGAGAGTATGAGATTGGTGTATAATTTATTCTCTTCCCTGGTTCAAGGCGCAGTCTAGGCCTCCAAAGGATCTCCAAAGCAACTTGTTGAAAATAAATCCCGGACAAGACCAAACCCAATAGCTATCCACCCTGCGGGAGGACAGGCGCTTCTGCCCGCTCAGCGTGGGGGTCTTTCAGTACCTGGTGGGGTCACTGGCACAGGGCACACTCCCGACACTGTCTTTCAGATCCCCAGCACCAAGCCTAGAAGGCAAGTGAGCGCATCGAGGCAGGCGGGGCTCTAGGAGCCCAGGTCCACGAGGTTGGCAGACATGGGGTTGAGGATGGAGTCCTGCAAGCCGTGGTGGTGCTGCAGTGGGTCTGCGCCACCACCCCCAGGCACGGGCACTGGCACGGCGCTGGGGCCGGGAGGGTGGCCCAGGCTGTGCAGGGACGGCAGCCCGGGTGGCGGTGGCGGGCTGAGCAGGAGTGCAGGGCTGGACGACGAGTGGTCTGGCGTCCCGGAAGGCGTCTTCTCATCCTCTGAACTGCCTAGCACCGACTTGCCACTGCCATTCAGCGATGCAGCCAGCGGGTTGTGGCTGTTGGAGTTGGAGTTCTCGCTGTTCTCTCTGCAAGTGCAGGAGCAAAGCAGCCGGGTCAGCGGGGAAACGGAGGCCGCTCTGTGCCGAGTCACTTGGAGTCAGAGACTGCTGCTGGCCTGGGACGTGCGGCACCGCTGCACTGCCTGCGGCTGTTTTCAGTTTCTACCACTTTCTTGGCCTAGCCTGCCGCTCTCCTTCATTCTGCTAGTTCTTCAATCTCTCTGTACTTGATTTCTCTCTCCTATCCTTCTTGCTCTATAGCCTCTATCTCCCTACTTCTCATGCTCTTAAACTCATGATTATCCTTCCTGCTCTCTGGATATTCTCCCACCTCTCTCCCCCTCCAAGTTGCTAATCCAGAGCAGAGGGGCTGTGAAGTGGGGCTTAGTGGAGTTGGGGTCAGGGGAATGGGGACAGGGAGGAAGAGAAGATGCCTGGATTTTCAGATCATTCTCAATTCCTCAAGCCAGGGTTTGCTGGGTAGAAGTGGGGCCAGGGAGAGTAAGGAACCCTATATCCTAGGCTGGGGTCCCCACTTGAAGGAGATTTCACAGGCCTTCATCTCCCTTTGCTTGAGGGACATCCCCTACTGGGGGACAGGTTCCTAGAGCTAAGAGTCCTTTCCCTCTAGCTCTAAATGGGCAGGCCTTGTGCAGACTCTCTTCCCTGGGACTAAGGAGAAGGCCTTAAAGATGTACGATTCCCTCTCCCTGGTGACACAGTGTAAACTTCAGCTGGGGGCTTGCAAGGCAGTCTCTGGGAGAAGGAAAAAGGAAGGAGGAAGAAGAGGGGATTACTAATCCTGGGCTAGACTTTTCTGCCATACCAGGAACTGAGGGACTCTGCAGCCCTCACCTGGAGCCTGGCCTGAGAACCTATTTCTTCAGGAGTCTGGATGCATGCCAGCCTGGGTGGAGGGGGACTACAGCAAGGAGAACCCACCTCCTGCCCTCTCTGACTGACAGCCCCTGCCCAGGTTTGAAGATTTGAAATCTTGGGTAGACCCTCTCTTCATTGGCTTCCCAAAGTCTCTTATTTCTGTTTTCTTGGAAGGGTACTTCCCACAGAGCTGGCAGCTGAGACCTTACAACTGTGGATATCCCAACCTCATGGACTTAGAAACCAGAGTCAGCCTGAGCCCCTGCCCCCAAATATGGATGCACCCCGACCCTGACCCTGATTGTTCACTCTGGGCTGTACACATTCCATACCACTGGCCCTAGGTGTCTTGTTTTGCTCTTACACTCAGGCTGGATCCTGTTCTCACAGCAGTTTCCTATTTCCCCCTCCAGATTTGAAGTTCTGGAGCCACGAGGGCCTAATGGTCAACTATTAGACTAGTTCAAGAAGTCCTGGTTTCCCTGAGGACAACTCCCAGCCCTTCTGCTTCTCTCAGCTAACCCCAGACCTACTGACCTACCCACCAAAGAGGGTAAGGACCTGAGGACTAAGGGATCAAGGACCTGGTAGGCCAGGGAAGGGCTGCTGGGTCCAACAAGGCAGAAAAGGGGCATGTGTTTCTCTTCTCTCCCAGAGCTGACACTTCCTTCCAAGCCTTTCACCTCTTGGTCCTTTCTATGCGGGATAAAAGACTCTATCAACTCCTATATCCAGACAAGGAAAATTCTTGCTTAGGCCCCTCCAACATCCAGGTAATAACAGGAAAGTTCCAATCCCAGGCCTGAGTCCTAAGCACGCTTTGGTTTAGAGCTGAGGCAGGCAGGAAATGCAGTGAGGTGCTGATGAATTCTCACAGGCAGCCTGAAATCCTCAGCTCAGACCTTCGGAGGACTACCATGCTCTGCCTGCTATGCACCCCCTGGCAGGGGATCCAGGACCACTGACTTGCCTTCACCCAGAAGCTAGCTGCTACTCCACTTTTGTTCACGAGCGACCAGGGAGTTAGTTGACAAATTCCCGATTGCTCGGCCCGCTTTAGACAAATCGCTGACCTGGGTCTCCTGCAAGATCTCAGCGCCGCCTCAGTCAGACCAGGCTGCAGCTGGTTTGTGGCTGGGACTGGAGGCCCAGTTTAGGCCTCTCCCTGGGGTGAGCGGACGCCCGGCATCCCCCTCCCTTTGAGCCCAGGGCAACTGGCGCCGAAGCTCTACTTACTCGTACCTTTCCTTGGCCTCGGCTGCCCGGTCGCGCTGCCGCCGGTTCTTGAACCAGTTGCTGACCTGCGTGGTAGTGAGGCCGGTGGCCTCCGCCAGTTCGCGCTTCTCGCGGGGTGAGGGGTAGGGGTTGTGCGCGTACCACTCGCGCAGCACGCTACGACTCTTTTCCTTGAAGCAATAGCTGGTCTCCTCGCCGTCCCAGATGGAGCGCGGCAACGGAAACTTGCGGCGCACGCGGTATTTGCCCACAGCGCCCAAAGGCCGGCCTCGCAGCTTCTCCGCCTCGATGTAGTGCGCCTTGAGCCACAGCTGCTGCAGCTTGGCGTGGTTGTGCGGCGAGAACTGGTGGCTCTCCAGGATCTTGTAGAGCTCTCGGAAGTTGCCGCGGTGGAAGGCCACCACCGCCTTGGCTTTGAGTACGCTTTCATTCTTGTGGAGGTGCTCGCAGGCGGGCAGCGACCACAGGAAGCGGCCCAGCCGTTCGATGTTGCCGCCCTGCTGCAGCACCTCGCACACGCACGCCACTTGCTCCTGTGTGAAGCCGAAGGTGGGCAGCATGGACATGGTGCCGGCTGCGCCCCCGCCCGCCCCCGTGCCCCTCACCGCGCTGCGCGGTCCGACATGGGCGCCTCCCCGCCGGGCAGTCCGGGCCGAAAGGCGGGCGGGGCGGGCCCCCTGGCCCGGCACGGACTCCTGATCAACTCCGAGTCACTGCAGTAAGTCCGCGCGCCAGTCACGGGTCCCTCGCCGCTTCGAGCCCCCCGCGCTTGCGCGCCTCGCCTGAGCCCTCGTCCAAACCCGGGGGCCGCCCGGGGCGCCGCTCTGCATGCTCCGCGCCTGCCCGCCGTTCCCTCGCTCGCTTCTCGCTCGCTCTCCCTCCCGTCTAGCTCGCTTGCTGCTTTTTTAATAATATTATTCTAAGCGGGCATGAGGCGCGGCGGCCCGCGCCCTGATTGGTCTGGTTATCTGACCCGGGGCCTGCCCGCGCCAGACAATAGTCGGAGTCAAATTATTCGCCATGGAGACGCTGTCAGTCACTGGTAACCCGAGCCCCGGCGGGCCGGGCGGCTCCCCCCCGGCCGGCTCCGCTGACAGATTGCCCGGCTCTGCGCGAAGCAGAGGGCCGCCCGAGACCGGAGCGGGAAGCGCTCCAAAAGCCTGGGAGGCGGAGAGGGCCGGGTAGGGGCCGCGGCGCACTGTGATTGACGGGGCGGACGCCCAAAGAGCACGGGAGGAGGAGACGGACACGGGGTGGGGGTGGTGGAGTGGAGACGCGGGGAGAGGAAAAGGGGAGGAACGAGGTGAGGAGGGAAGAGGGAAGAAGAGAAGGCGGAGGGCTGTTTAAGGGGGTGCCGGGAGGAAGATGGGTGGAAAGAGCCTCGAGGGGGTAGAAACTTTGGGCGGCTTTTCCAAGGCCCTGCCGGGTACTGGCTGCCCCGACTCCAGTCATCACTTCCCTCCCGGGGCTGCCGTATGCGGGGTAAATTCTGCCCAGGAGCCGGCCAGCGGGATGGGAGAGTTTGTACGTGCTCGGGCGCCCCTCAAAGATTTGTTTTATCCCGCTGTCGGCGCCCCCCTCCCCCATCATAGGAACTTCGGACTAGAGAGGTCTTCGAGGGAAAGGGGGAGGGCGTAGGAGAAAGAAGTGGGGAAGATTTGGCAGTGGCCACATTCGGACGCCTGAGAATCTACTTCTAGGAGGATCCTGTCTTTCCTTCCTCTCCTAACCCGGCCGGCTGCCCCGCGGCCGGTACCACCCCACCCAAGTGCTCTCTGCTTCTCATCGGGCGGGGACTCAAATTTAACCTCCGGGTCCCACGGCCGGAGAAGCGCCCCGCACTTCCGTGTGGCCTCTGCGGAAGTTGACTCTGGTCTGCAGAGCCGGCAGTCTGCCCACCGGGAGGCAAGGCGAAGGAGTCTAGGATGGTCGTGGCGCTTACCCCGTGGGTGGTCGGGGAGGACAGAGTGCAGAAAAAACACCCCAATTTTCCAGCGCTCCAGTCGGATTCGGCTCCGGCCACTTACAGCATAGAAACCGGGTCGCCGAGCTCCGGAATGTGGGTCTTAAAAAAGAGGATCGGTCCTGTTTCTTGCTTCTTTGTAAGGGTGCACGTAGAAACATGTGGTGCTGAGCTGAGGGAGAAGGGTATTGGGAGTAGAGGAGAGAGCTTGGGGTTGAGGGGGAGGGTGTCGCTTCAGTTTCTACACTTTTGAAAAGACCTGGGCTTAGCTTGCTCCGGGACTGGTCCATTCCACTTCCGTTACCACTTTTCACTCAGAGCTATTGCAGGCAAGAGTTGATCTGGCTCCCAGGGCTATGACCCAAGCCAGCCCAGAGCCTGGGCTCCGCCCTCAGCTTGGACTGCAGGAACCTGTGTCCAAGCCGCATATCTTTGTTCTCATCACTTTGAAGTTTCTAGGGAGTTTGTGCTAGGAGCACTGGAAGAGGAGTCCAGAGTCCTGGGTTCAGGTTTTGACTTTGCTCACTGTCTATGACAAGGCTTGTGTTTATTCTTCCAGGTGTCCATTTCCTTAGGAAGATTTCCAAAATGTTGCCCCGCAGTCTGATGTTCCAGATGTCCTCTGGAGTAGTTGTAGGCATGAAAGAATGGGACCGTGGAACTCTTCCTAGGACTCTTGCTTCTTGGGGGCCTGCCCTGTTGTGTTAAAACCACAGCTTACGTTCCAAGCCAGTGCCAGGGACAGCTTCCTGCGGAAATCCAGGTGGCATCTTCAGAGTCTGCATCTGTTGGCTGGGAGGAGCCCTGCTGTGTCCAGGCCACCCTATCCTGAGTCCTGAGTGCTGCCGCATGGGGTTCACCCCAGAGTAGAGCTTAGAGGACTCTGGGAGACAGTATTTACCTCTGGCTGCACAGAGAAACTCACCTTGCTGACTCAGAAGAAAGGGCAATATATTTTTTCCGAGACCTCTTCTTCAACCACACGGTTAATGAGAGCCGGTCCCAGCAGTGGCCGTGGCTATCTTACACCTTGGCAATATCAGGCTGGGGCTGTGGGGGAGCACCTTGGCCTGGTGTGGGTAGTGGTGCTGGGCAATAACGTCCTGGTATGAGATTTTTGGGCCAGTTTGTGGTCTGCTCCACTTCATTCTCAAGCTATTAGATGAAGCCTGCATGATCTTTCACGTTCCTGCTGGCTCTGGGCTGGGGTGGGCCTGAGAAAACTAACCTTGAAATAGCCGGTAATCTTTGCAACCTCAGTCACATCTTCCACAGTGAATAAGACTTTCACTGGACTCTTGTAGCTTCAAAGTTGAACTTCCCTCAGGACTGCATCCTGCCCATGTTCAACTAAGGCAGATTTTCTGCAGCTTCAGACTCCCTGTCTCTTCCAGCATTGCCCTCTTTGTGGCCCCTAGGCAGTAAGCCCAAGAGTCAGCCCTGCCAGAACAGACGGCGGACCTGCCACCTTGGATAATATAGTATGTGCCATATGAAAAGTCACTGCAGAACAAGCACAGAAAACCTGTAACACCATTACCCAATGTATGGGTGTGTGTCCATATACCTCCAGTTCTCCCCTTCCCCCCATATTTGCAGGAAACCGGTTCTAGCAGGTCTGGGCTAGAACTTCTTGCCAGCATCTACAGCTGAGTGCCTGCCCTAAAAAGGTTACAAGCCGAGCTAGGGTCTCTTCACACTGTGCAGTCCCCTCCCTGACAGTCTTTGCCACAGGAACAAGCACTTGGGCGGTATCTGGGTGAGGATTTGATAGATGCCAGCCTGACCCTAAGGCAATCTCAGCTCCAGGTTCCAGTGCTCAGAGCAGCTGCTGGAGAGGCCTGAGGGTGCCAGGCACCTTGGTTCTACCCCACCCCAATCTACAGAATCCAGGACTCCTTCCTCCCTTAAAATATATCTGAGAGGCCTGCACTTGCCATTTCATCAAGCACAAATAGGAGGGCTGGGGAGGAGAAAACTTTTGTAGACCTGTGGAATTCTGGGCCTCATTGAAACATCTCCTTTCATCTCCACGGTGTGCTACAAGTCTCCTGGGATTGGACTTTCTGGAAGATAGAAGCAGGGATGGATGAAGGTGCTTCAAAGAGCTCACACTGATGGAATGCCTTTGCCCTGACTCTTGGTCAGGGACTGTCTGGGGCCTTTGTATCTGTACCTGAGGGTGGGGGAAGCTCCCCAGAGCAAGGCTTCAGGGCCACCACAGATGGCACCCATTGCCCAGCCCAGGGCTGGCACATCGCCCACCCGAGGGACTTTTAGAGAAAGGGAGAAAACACCCACCCCAGCCCCCATGGGCTTCCCCTGACTTTGGGTTGGGGAGTTTGAGGAAAGCAGGGGGTGACCTAAGGAGAAGGGGCTGCTTGCCGGCTATTTCCAAGGCCCCCAGAGTAGGGGACGAGAGCTGAGTGTCAAACCAGACAACCTGAAGTTTTTTTTTTCTTTTTTCTTTTTCCAGCCTATAAAGGCTGCAGAGAGCCGCTGGGCAGACCCAGGCCCTGGCGCCGTCCTCCTCAAACCTTCCAGGCTGTACCACACCACGGGCTCAGAGCTCCGCGGCGTCCTGCCCTGGGGGTGGGAGTCGGTTGGCGTGGGGTGGTGGAGGGAGTAGGCGTTAGCCCTCCGGGACCCCGGAGCCCCGGGGGCGCCAGTGATTCCAGAGCCCAAGGTTCCCGGCGCACACTCTTTGGGACCCAGCCTCGCGCTGGGGCTTCGGAGGCTTTCGTTGAAAGCGGACAGGCGGCGCGTGGCGGGGCTGCTCTGAGGCTGCGGGCGCCTCTCCACTGCCTGGCGGGCTGCCCCTTTACACCCGCCGGTTCAGTTGCGGCCGGGCGGTCGCAGAGGAGATATTTGCAAACCCCACACCCCACGGTTCCCAGTGTCGCCCAACGTTTGAGTCATGTCAAGGCGCGGGAAGTCCTCGCACATGAATCCTGCGTTTCAGAGAATGGTCCCTGTTGCGCCCGGAGCTCGGGCAAGGTTTTGGGGCATTGGGATCCGGGTGGCTGCTCTCCTGAAACGTCGCGAACGGGGCGTCGCTCGCGCCGCGTGTGGCTGTCATGGTCACCAGCGCCCTAGGGCCGGGGCAGCAGGGTTCGCCTTGGGCCTTTTGCTTCTGACCCACGCGGCGGCCTGAAGGGTCTGAGAAAGCGGCTTGGAGGCCGCGGGATCACGGAGGGTCTTACACAAACGAAAAGAGCGAGAAATAGGGCTCCGGGCCGGTTTAGAGTCCGGTAAACCGGCGAATGTGCCCGAGGCGGCGCCAGGACCCAGCAGGAGTTGAGGCGGGTACCCAGGCCCGGGGAGCCGCCAGCCTTCCGATGACTCCTGACGCGGCTCACGTCCTTTCGTTCCCGCCCGCGGTCACGGCTCAGTCCAGGCCCCCCTCCCAACCCGTGGCGCACTCCCTCTTGGGATGGCAGGGGACACGGGACTCCTGCGCTTGGAAAGTGGTTGGGCAGGGGTGCGGGCGCGGGTGCCGGGCATCCGGGTGAGGGGGCCAGGCTCTCGGCTTTTGGTTCGGGAAGCTGCTGAGGTCCGCCTCCGGGTGGTTGTTTTTTTCCGGCTGGGCGGTAGGGGGCCTGTTCGTCCCTTACCTGCCCTCTGCGGGCGGGGTCTGCCTGCGAGCGCCCCCACGCGGCAGATCCCAGAGTCCAGGCCGGCGGGTCGGTGTGCAGTTTCCCCCTGGCCTCTTGCCCAGGCGCGCGCGAGAGCGCCGTGATGGCCCGCAGGTCCTTCCCTACTCACCAGCCCCAAGCACTAAGCGGCCGGAAGTGCCGGCAGAGAGGGCACTAGAAGTGGGGATCGTCCGCGAAGCGCGCCCCCTCGGAGGCAGACACACGCAGGCCCGGAGCCACACTAGACTGCCAGGGGCTGATCACATGGTTCTTGGGGGACAGACACCGGCTTTTCACCCTCTGTGTTCCTCTGGAGAGTCTGGATCTGCCCTGCACACAGTGGGCGCCCAGCAAATGTTCGAATGGATGCCTGAATGACCAGTGGGATTTGACTGACAACAACAGCTGGGAAGTGCCAGGCCAATAGGAAAATTGCCCTCTTCCTCCTCTCTCTTCCTTTTCTTCCCTCCTAGCTCCCTTTTTGCCCTCCTCTTTATAGGGGAAGTCTCAGAGTTATGACAGCTTCCTCCAACCAGAAGTGCTGGGCGCTGGCGTCTGCAGAGATGCATAGAAGCTACAGACTGAACTGGTTGCTCTTAGAAATTCCAGGTCTAAATGCCTATAGCATTATCATGTTTCCTTAGGTTGCAGGAAAGAACGTTTTCTACGTAGAGTGATTCTAATTTCCTGAAGCTGCTGTTTAGTTCTATTTCCTTAGTTACTTTACAAAAATCTTCTGTAGGCAATGTGTAGATCAGGTTTCCTGTAAGAAGTGACTTTCTTTTTCTTCTTTCCATAACCTGTGTGAAACTCTATCTGGGAGTAGGGATTCCTGGCTTGGCACTCCTCTCTCCTGCAGTACTTATTTTTATTACCATTAATTACAATGCATCAGTCCCACTCATCAGTGATACCCCATCCCTGGGTTGGTGACTGCTCTTGGCTCTTCTGATTTGGGTAGCGCCTGGGCAGGAGGGCACCCCCACCCAGTCACTGAAGGCAGCCACGAGTTCTGCATTTTGAAAGGGAACCTGGAAAAAGCCAGGATTGTTCTTAACTTGGAAATCCAATACTTTATTTTGTTGTTTCTGTGAATTAAGGCGAAAATCCAGGGGCTGTTTCTTATAGAAGAATGTGTGCTAATTAATTTATGCAGAGTGCTGTGAGAAGGCTTTAATAAAGTAGGTAGAAATAAGATACAGCCCTGCTGGGGAGGGCACGTAGGTCAAGAAACCTGTGCAGGAGGCTCATGCAGAAGGACCAGGTCAATGTCAGCTTCAAGTAAATGTCCTCTGGCAGCACATTCTGTTTTGTGATAACAGGTGTGGTTGGCCTTCTGGCAATTGCTGTCTTTGTTCCAACCATTCTAATACAGTTACACTATTAGTAAATACTCTTGTATGGGGGAGGCAGGATGGGTAGAACAGAGGCTGTGGGCTTTGGTACCAGAGAGGCTGGGTCCCCAGTCCAGACCCACCATTTTAGTTAGTCACTCAGTCTTTGAGACTTACTTTGCTCATTTGAAAAATGAGGTTAATAGCCCAGTGCTTGGCACACAATGATTGCTTGTGGAATACAGTTGCATTGGGGATTAGAGATACAGTTTATGAAACATCTAGTTCATGATAGGCGCTCAGTAACTGAGGCTACTGTTGTCATCAGGATATGATGGAATAGTGTATGTACATAATTGGATACAGTAAGTGTTAATATCAGAAAGCAACTACTTAAGTGTCAAAGGGCAGGTTTAATTTCCAGGTGACAAATATTATCAAGCATCTACTGTATGCCAAGACCTGGGCAAGGCACTGTGGGAAATGCTCAGATATGTGACTGGAGGTTCTGGAGCAGTTGAAAAGACAGGAACTCATACACGGGAGACTACCTTGGTGTCTGTAGCTCACCAACTGTGCACAGCAGCCTTGGAGAGAGTGTAGGCTTAGGAGTCAGGCTATCTGGTTTAAATCCTGCCCCTGCCACTTAGTAACAGTGTGACCAAGGCCAAGCCACTTAATCTTAGGGAGTCAGTTTCCCCGTCTAGGAAGAATTAAAAAGCAGGCATAACAAACATCTTGCTCCCAGGGCTTTGGGAAGAGGAAATGAACTAGTGTATGCACAAAGGTTGGGTCCCTGTTTGGAGATGAAGAGGAAAACTGCAGTTGCCATAATGTTTTGCATTATCTTATGGTGCTCCCAGGATTCTGGAAAAGTCAAAATGTAGAAAATCTGCCCCATTGCCTGACAGCCATGGATGGTAAATGCAGCCTTGTTGCTTGGAGAGGATTGGTCTCAAAATGTAGTCTGAGAACCATGCTGGATGGGATGAAGTTAATCTGAAAAGCAGTGGTTCTTAACTTTGGAGGTCAGAGACCCCACTGGAAATGCGAGGAGAGTCCTCTTCCCAAGAAAGTGCTCATAGGTACTTAGATACAAAAGGTGGCATTCTACCACAGGGATTCACTGGTTCCACCACTGCCCTGAGCTCACCCCTGGATCTGTGTGTGCTCAGGCTGGAAGGGCTGCTGGGGTATAGCTGAACGCTAGAGGCCTTGTGCTTGCCTGGAGTTTCTAGCACCCATTTGGTGTCAAAGACAGGGCTGTAGCCTCCCTTCAGAGTGACTAGCCTGACAAGCCCAAGAGTGAATGGAAGAATCTTTGTACTCACCCACCCCATCCCACAGCACCAGAGATCTCCCTTCTCATCAAGGACAGGTACCATATTTAGCCTTTAGTCACTACAGTCAATTTCCTCAGACATCAAATATTTTTCCTTTCCTATAGCAGTTCAAAATTAACTGGAACAAGTAATTTCTCCCTTGCAGCAGCCCTTGCCCATCATTGAACATGGAAACGGCCCAGCACCCAGCACAGTGCCTTGTTCCAGAAGAAGCTCAAAAAATAGTTTTTGTTAATTTATAAATAATAGCTATCTTTTATTGCATGCTTACTATGTGCAGACACTGAGCAAAGGGTTTTAGAAGCAGGGTTTCATTGATGACCCTGACAACTCTATGAGGTGGATACTATTATTAGGCCCATCTTACAGATGATAAAGTGGCTGCATGGAGGGTCAGTTAGTGAAGTGGCAGAGGAGGGAGCTGAACCAAGTTTTGCCAGCCAAGTCTGGCCCATACCCACTATCCTATATTGCTACTCTGAGCAATTTAATTGTTCTATTAGTGTTGAGTACCCCGACCATGATTTGGCAGGAGAAAAGGGGCCCAGAAACCTGCCCAGAGGCCAGGTGGGCTAATTGATGTCCACATGACTGAGAGCTGCTGCGAGGCCAGGGCCCTTGGCCCCTCCTCCAGGCGGGTCCTGGGGGCAACCTGAGTTGGGATGCAAGGACAAGCCAGGGCAATCATACCTTATTGGTATTCTATTTCAGTGATGGTGGGGGCAGGAGGGAAACCGCCTTATTGAAATAATGGCTCATTCTGGAATGGAGATTCATTTCCGACTGCCCCCTCCTGCATCTCCTGAGCTGGCTGGTGTCAGAGGGAGGATATTTTCATAAGGATGAACTGTTCTTGAGCGTTTCCTGCCGCTGCACAGGTCGCCCTTCAGCGGTCACAGGGCTGTTATCTAACACCTCCCTCTGCTTCCAAACATACTCGAATTAAAATAAAGCCCCTCTCTGAAAAAGCAGGAGCTTTCAGGAATGAGCTGGAGGTAGGAGCAGGCCCAGTGTGCTCTTCATTCCCTGCCCATGGTGGGGACTGAGAAGTAGCTGATTCAATTCAGCACACATGTTCTTGAGTGTCTGGAAGTGTCCTGGACCCTAAGTTCGGGGAAGGAGGCTGTCAGGCTTTTGCCTTACATCCCACCATTAAGTATTAGTTACTCTGAAAATGCCAACTAAGGAATCCAGTGGACAGGATTCAAGATGTCAGTGGGCTTGAATGGGAAAAGATTGCATCTTTATTTTCACTAACCTCTAGTCGAAATTCGGTAGGTCCTTCAAGAATGTAGGAATCAACCATTGCAGTATTAGACAATACCTATGACTTCCTCACCAGAAGAAACCACAGATGTTTTCATATAACATTAGAGCTGTTGCAGACATCTTGAAATACTTACACTTATCACTACTTTGAAATTTTGGTGTGGTATTGTATCTTGCAATTTAAAATGTTAATAAACACATCTGTTACTATATCACTTTTAAAAATGATTTTTATAAATGTAGTTCAACATAATTGGTTTTCTTTGCAATCATGAGTATTTTATTTTATGCATTAGAAAATATTCTGAGAGGTGCAGAGGAGTCACCAGATGCCAAAAGCACAGCAATTGGTTAAGGCCCCTTTGAAATCAGTTTGTATCTAGGGGTTCTTCCTTGAATACAGGGTTGCAGCTGTTGGGGAAAAGGGTTAATACTTCATCTTTCACCTGCTCTGAGAGGCCCTGGCCCAATATCAGGAAACAAGAGGAACAAACTGGGGAACTGTAAGAGGTTTTGATATGTTCAGGCCTCATATACAACGTGGTGGTGGCCAAGCCCGTCAGCAAGAGGTGCTCTTTCCCCATTCCTGACTGGTTAGGAGGTTGACAGAGCAGTTCGTGCTTCAGGTTCCCAGATTTGACATGGCTTGGCTCTGAGCCTGGCATGGTGGCTTCACAGAGTCAGCTGGACCCTCTCCACTCCCTGCATGCCAGGATGAAAACAGCCTTTTTCATGTGGGATCCAAGATGCTGAGTCACTGGCCAGCTCAGAAGAGTAGTTTTTGTTGTACGACAGTCCAAGAGGTCCTTCCCCCAGTCCCTGCCCAGCATGCTAGGCCTCAGCCCAATTCTGATTCTGAGGGGATGCCTCCAGGAATGCAGTGCAGGGGTGGAGGGGATGGGACTACATGAAGTGGGTTCTGGGAGGAAAGGCCAGGGTTCAGAGTTTTCCTGGGGATGAGCCCCAGCAGGCACTTGTCCTGGGTCGCCTTCCATTTGCTTTGTCCAGAGGCTACGTTATTCCTGAAGTATCTACTGAGACTTCACCTCTTGTGTAGTCACCTGAAGTCCCTCTTGTGTGCCCAGCGCCATGACCCAGTCTATGGGGACCCTGAATGGGAAGACAGGTCCTGTCCTTGATGACCTGACAAACAGCTGGGGGTGGGAGAGACAAGGCTGTCTCCCCACATACAACACAACTCCCAGAAGAGCTTGGGCACCTGCCACAGGCAGGCCAGAAGAAGAGGCCTGGGGTGGGCAGGGGCTGTGCAATGGAGGGATAGGGACTTGGCAAGGAAGCAGAGGGTATGGCGGGGGCATTCTAGGAAGAGCATCAGCCTAAGCACAGGGGCAGGAGGGTGTTTGATTAGTAGTGGTGGGGAGCACTGCTCTCAGACTAACCAGGATTGAGACAAATGTCAAATATTAGAACAGCATGGGCTACAGAAGGTAGGGTACACAATTATGGAGGACTGGGTATCCATGGAAGTTGTTTTGAGCAGGAGAGGTAGCTCTGGCTGTGTTGCAGGCTTGCAGGGATGGGCTGGACTCCAGGTTTCTGAGTCTAAGCCCTAACTCATTCCTGAGTTACTGTTCTTCTATCTTCCTAAATTTAGAAACCATCTAGCTATCCATTCACTTATCCATCTATCCATCTGTCCTAATTACCCACCCACCCATTTATCCATCCACTCATTACCTATCCTCTGCCTTCCTCCCCACTGTCCCCCAGTGTAAGCTTCCTCACTAGGCCAGAGGCTGTTTTCTGCTGTATTTCTGGTTCCTAGCATAGTTCCTGGCACACAATAGGCCCTCAGTAAATATCTTTGAATGAATTCTCTCACCGAGCATACACTTGGCCATTCATACTTTGCACAGGATGCTTCTCCTGGAATATTGAGTCCATTTGTCCCTGCCATTGATGGAGTGAAATCTGGTTATTCAGAGGCTTCATAATGTCCCCTCACTATCCCAAAAGAGCCTCAGAGACTCCCTTTCCCCTCTAGTCTAAGCAAGCACCTTGAACTGCAAGAAAGGAGCCTAGGTGCTGGTCCCAGGTCTGCAAAGGCAAGGTGCGTGGCCTTGAGCCCTCTCAGTCTCTGTTTCCTTGGCAGAGAGATGGCAAGTGTGTGCAAGGATTGCTGTGAGGTTCTTCACACTGATAGGCTATGATTCTGTAACCTTAACTTGTCCTACAATAGGGCAAGTGAAACCATGTTTAAAAACTCCTTGAATTCAATCTGAGGGAAGTTTCCCCAGAGTCACTGATTTAAGGTATGGTCCTCAGCAACACAGAATTCCCCTAGCTGAGCAGCTAACCATTGCTCAGCCTTGGGAAGCAATTCTCTTCTGATAGTCCCATTATGAACACATCACCCCCCTTGTCATCAGGAGGATCCAAGAGTGCCCAGAAAGGGACTCAATTGCTCTGAAATTGCCTTTCCTGATTAAGTCACTTAACAAATGACCACATCAAGTAGCCTGAGCTGAGGTGTTTCCTGAAAGGACCTGAATTACTTTTAATTTTCAGGGCTGTGTGCTTTCCTTTTGCAGCCTGGAGCTGCTGTGCCCAGCCTGCCATCTGAGAAACATTCCTTCAAGGTGTCAAAAGGACATGTCATGCATTTGGAATGAGGGCTAAATTAAAAGGTTATACAACACATAGCTACATAAATGGAGATATTCCAGGCTATTTCCAGTATGAACTACCCATTTGGCAGTCTCCTTAAGCAGAAACAATGTGTAGTGGGACACTTGCCTCACATTTATACCCCCACACGCACATGCATGCCTGAGTATACACACATGTACACACATGCAGTCAAGAAGGGAAGCGCAGGGTCTCCTGAATTGGACATGCCAATTAGCCACATGGATTTTGTTGCTACAGAAAAGTGGGAGGATTGGTGACTGGGAATTTGACATCTCTAATGTTCACACCTGTTCTGAGAATGGCCCTGGACTTTCATCTCCTTGCCTCTTGAGAGAGAGACTTGAGCTCTGTGATGAATTTGTATAACAGGTTATATTTCTTGACTCAGTGACGAGGGGAAATTTTTAATTATTCCATCCAACTGCCTCCGTTTTAAGATGACCCACAGCTAGAGAAAGCCAGAGCCAGTGCAAGGACCCAGGTCTCTTGGTTCTTTGTACCATATACCCCTACGCCTCTGTGGTATAAGGGCATCATTTACACTAGTGAGCAGAACGGCTGTCCTTGTCACTTCAGCTGCTGCTCTGCCTGGAAGCTGGGCTGATGTGCATCACCTCCCCTGCCAGCTAGTATTGCCCCCCACAGCCCCAGCCACAAAGCAAGGATGCTGTGGGAGCCAGCCCCCCACCCACACACCCCACCATGGGCCTCATGGTCCAAAATTCACACCCTCGTGTAGTGTCTCTGGCAGTGGAAGTAACACTGGGAGATTCTGAAGTAAGGCCATAGAAAGCTTTGCAGCTTCTGTCTTTAACTCCGAAAGCACATGACCTGGATAAAGCTGCTATGGTGTAAGAGGTCCACTGCTATGAGGGCGCCATGCTGTGCAGGAGCCCAAACTAGCACCTGGCAGGAATGTGTGGAGGCCGTCGCCCAAGCTGTTCCCACCATCCCGGGCTGGGCGCCAGACACGTGCATGAAGAAGTGCTGGTGGATGCCCAGGCTGGTCGAGGCTGCCACCCAGATGCCACTGCACAAGAGACCTAAAGGGAGCACTTGCCCAGCTAAGCCAAGTCAACCCACAGTAACCATGACAAATGAAAATAAGTTGTTGTTTTGGGGGGTGGTTTTTTATGCAGCAATAGATATCAGAGTCGGGCACTGCCACAGGTCAGGGTTTCTTCCAGCTCTGCCCTGCTGCTGGTCAGGGCCCCTTTCACCCCTTCCTCTTTGTCCCCAGTCCCCATCTCCCTCACCTTGAAGTTACCCACCTCATATCAGCCACAAGGCAGATAATTGAGAGCAGACTACCTTGGCTACTGATTTTACTCCAGGGAGAAAAGCGCTTGCTGCCAGCTGAGCAGTCCCAGCTGCTTGCAGCCTGTTCTGAAGCTAGGGCTCTGGAGAAGCTCTTGGCCTTGCATCTACTTCCCGCCGTTAAGAGACCATCTCCAATACCTCCCAGGAGCCTTCCAGTGTTTTGCCATTCCCGTTTCTGCTCTCTATCTAGCCTTTAGGGCTACTTTTGCTTTTCATTAAAAAATGTCACCCTTTTTTTCCAATTAAGCTCTCACTGGGTGGCATAGCCCAATGCCTTCGAAGACCAACGAGAGGGAAAAAGCTTCAGGGCCAAGCCCCGCTCAGCTCCCAGCATGGGAATAAGCCGATGCCCAGGAAGGGAGGAAACCATGAAGCCCTCTGGGGCCCTTTGCCAGACTTCGTGATGTGCTCTGTCAACCTCTTCCTGGCCATATGGGATAAACAAGCCAGAAGCTGACATCCTAGGGAGTGAGAGGGCACGGTGCTTTCCAGAAAACTAGACCCAAACATAATAAACAGTGTCTGGGCACCTTACACCACCAGGTGCTGGGCTGGATGCCGTCTCATTGGGTATCTTACTGGAACCTCTCTGAGATCTGAGAGCTCTTGACCCAGGATTTACCTCCGGCTGTGCTCTGGAATGCAGTGATCACTTACTCTTTCATGGGGATCCATCACTATCTTTCCACCTACAGAGAAACTGAGGCCCAGAGAGGCTGCTTGGTGGTAGAGCTCTGAGAAGTGCTTTCTCTGCTCCTGTTCCTGTGTGACCTGTAGGACTGCCAAGTTCAGCAAATGAAAAGACAGGATAATCAGTTAAATTTGAATTTCGAATAAGCAGCAAATAGTTCTCAGTGTGAATATATCCCATGCAATATTTGGGGTATACCTATGTTAAATATGATTCATTATTTTCTTGAAATTTACATTTAACTCAGTGTCCTATCTTTTATCTGGGAATCCTAAGCTACAGGGCTCTGGGGATTTGTCATGTGACTAAAGGGGTCTGCTGCAGAGGAAAAAATGCTTGCAAGTTACTGATTTAGGTTACCCAGTTGCTAGTTTATATTCCAGGAAAACCCAGAAATGGACAGTGACTTTCTCAGCTTCCTCAGGGAGCCACTGGTGAGTCAGGACTGGAAGCTCACCTGTGTCAGGTCTTTTCTCCAATGTTACTTTCTCAGTGAGACTGTCCCTGATCGACATTTGAAACTGCAGACTCCCTACCCCTGGGGGCCTTCCCCATTTTGCTCCATAATTTATGCTTCATTTACTAATTTCTTTTATTGTTTTTCTCTACTACTAGAATGTGAGTTCCATGATGCCAGGGATCTTTTTTTGTTCACTTTTGTGTCCCCAGTGCCTAGAAAAGTGCCTGGCACTTGCTTCGCTTGTATTAAACATTTGTTGGATGGATGAACAGAAGAATCCAGGACTCCCAGCTCACAGTCAGAACTCTTCTCCCTGCAGCCCTCTGTTCTCCCTATCATCTCTTCTGCCCCACAGCCTCCTCGGAGCCAGGGAATTTATGCAATAGCTGCCTTGAGGGGACTGTTTAAGGATGCATGTTAGAGATGGGCTTGAGGAGGGCAGTCCTTGGAGCTTTGCCCTTAAATCCCAGCCACTCTTGCTGTCCTGCTGGGTGTCAGCAGCCACTGGCGTCAGGCAGGAGAGGGAGAGGATGAACTCCTGGGAGGGGAGAGTGGCGGGACTAGTGTACACTGCCTACAGCTAAGCGTACAAAGCCAAAGGTGTAATCCAGTGTGGCGGAATGCATGCCTCCTCTCTGTGGGTCACCACCCACTGAGGAGTGGTGGGTCGGTGGGGAACTTCCCTCTCCACTGTGTGCTGATGAGTCACGGCTCCCCTGGCTGCCTTACAAGCCAAGGCTAATCCCTGTCCTCCAGCCTCCATGGATGGATCCTGAGCCCCACCCTGGCGGTTACCCCCAGGGATCCCCCCGGGCACTGCGCCTGATGGACAGACCATCTCACAGAGGGATGGGTGGTCAGAGAAAGAAGCCCACAAATTAGAGAGACATATATCAAAGCCCCAGTCCAACTGGGACAAATGCCTTCTTTTTAGAAAGGGAATGTCAACACCTCTGTCAAGTCTTTGGCTTTGTAAAAATAATAAAGGATTCTGGAGGAGTGGAGAAGAAAAACAAAATTATATATCACTGGGAAGCACAAGGCACTTTGGAGGTCCTCTAATGGGCCCTTATGTACTGATGAGGAAACTAAAGCTGGAGAAGCTGATACACCCAGCTCATCCAGTGACTCGGAGCAGGTGGGAGGGTGGGGCCTGAACTACGGCCTGGTTCCCTTTCCCCCATCTTGCCACCTATATGCATCTAGACGTTAATGTTGTTGGGCACTTCTGAAATTGGATCTCAAGGGGTCAGACCTGTTGTCTGGTGAGTTCAACAGCCTCTGAGGGGCTTAGGGTTTGCAAAACAGAGACTCTAGGGTTTATGGTGAAGGTTTCTCTGGGTGGGGAATGGAGGCAAAGCCTTCTCGCAAAGGTAGCCATGGGCTGTGGGATTGTCTTGTTCTTTTGCCATGGTCTTGGACGCCTCTTGTTAAAGGGATGAAATCTTTGGCTTTTGGGAGCCTTCATCCCTTAACTTGGTGAGTGTGAGGTCCTGGGTGAACCCCAGCACATGTGAATGGTGTATGTGTACGGAAGCTGTCATCTTAGCCCATCACACTAGAGGAGAGGTTGGGGGGGCCACTGGGAAGGAGAGTGAGAACCCTGGTAGCCCCATCCACAGATGGGGCTAGAGGGCCAGAGAGGGGAAGGCGCTTACCCAAGTTTCACAGCTAGAGAGTCCCCACCTCTCTCTCTTAGCCTCACCTCCTGGGTCAGTGAACACAGCAACAGCATCCCCCTTTTATTGAGTCCTGACTAATTCCAGCCATAGGTAGTGCCAAGCATGTTACATATATTAGTTTACGTACAATTTCAAAAGCAATATGAGGTCAGTACGACTTATTCCCATTTGATACATGAGGAAATGGAGACTCAGAGATATCAACTCTCTTGCCCAGAGTCACACAGCTAGGAAATGGCAGAGGAAGAAAGAAAAGCCCTCACACCTAACTACTTTTGTAGGAAGAGCTTCCCCTCAGGGGAAGGCTGAAGAACACATTTTTTTCCTCTGCTACTTAAGGACCCAGCTGGGCCTTTGAGTGAGCTTTCCCAAATTCTAGCCTTATTGACTAAACATGAAAACAGATGCCATCTCAGGTTTGCAGTAGGGGTCCTGGTTTATTTTTTTTTGTCAATGATTCTACTTATCAGAAGCTTCATTAACATTCTCTGTCCAGAATACAAAATTTATAAATAATTATATTCTTAATTGAAATATGTCAGGAGATTACAGGTGCGAGTCAGTGAATTATCTTTTTCAAATGGAAATAGACTTTGTGAAATATTGATCCACATATTTTATGCATTACACAAAACCTCCATTTTTGACATGAAACCAAGCAAGGGAGGTCTGCCATTACATAATTGTTTTTAATGTAAGTGTATCAGTTAATTAATGCTTGCAAAACACCCAAGGTTTTTCAGGAAGCTTACAATTACAGTCAATTTAAATGTACAGCTACATTAATATGGTGACAAGTCCAATAATAAAACCTAAGTGATTGCAGGCAAGTGCTGAACACATGCGTGAACAGGCATGCAGGCTTTAGGTTGAGTATCAGATCATTTTGAGAAGTGGAGCAGTCAAAGATCCCCACGCCTGGGCACCAGCCTCCTGTGTTAGGTCCCAGCCCTTAGCCTCCAGCTCCAGCCTCAGACTCCAGGCTCAGCCCCAGCCCTTAGCCTCTCGCCCCCAGCCCTAGCCTGCAGCCCAGACTTCACCCCCAGCCCCTTTTGCATGGTTGTATAGTTGGCTCCCCAAAGAGGCCACAGACAGATCTGCTGTCTCTATTTGACCAATACACAGCACACACGTGGCCCTGACGTCCCTCCCTGTTTTATTTATTTCCTAGTTCTCAAAGAAATTTGTTTCTCAGCACAAAGTGGGCACGTCTCAAACTGGTTAGCGTCTGAAATGGTGTGAAGGGTTTGAGGGGCCCACTGGCACAAAGACCACTGGACCCGTCTCCTCCCTCCCCCTTCCTTCTTGTCCTTGCCACCACCTTCCCGTGATCATTTACTGTGTGTCACCCATAGGTGTCACATAGCATAACACCTGATCAGAGAGCCATGGGTGCCTTTGACCCTGCTGTTCCCTCGTCAGCTGCATGACCTTGCACAAGCCCCCTGACCCTTTCTGAACCTCAGTTTTTCTATCTGTTTCCTGGGGAACTGTGGCCAATTTTTTTTGGTATTATTAATGTACAATTACACGAGCAACATTATGGTTACTAGACTCCCCCTATTATCAAGTCCCCACCACTTACCCCATTACAGTCATTGTCTTTTAGCGTAGTAAGATGCTATAGATTCATTACTTGTCTTCTCTGTGTTATACTGCCTTCCCCATGTCCCCCCTCCCCGCTATATTATGCTAACCGTAATACCCTTTTTTCCCCCTTATCCCTCCCTTCCCACCCATCTTCCCGAGTCCCTTTCCCTTTGGCAACTGTTAGTCCATTCTTGGGTTCTGTGAGTCTGCTGCTGTTTTGTTCCTTCAGTTATTTTATTTTATTTTATTTTATTTTTATTTTGGTATCATTAATCTACAATTACATGAGCAACATTATGGTTACAAGACTCCCCCCATTATCAAGTCCCCACCGCATACCCCATTACAGTCCCTGTCCATCAGCGTAGTAAGATGCTATAGAGTCACTACTTGTCTTCTCTGTGTTGTACAGCCCTCCCCGTGCTCCCCCCTGCATTATGTCTGCTAATCGTAATGCCCCTTTTTCCTCCTTGTCCCTTCCTTCCCATCCATCCTCCCCAGTCCCATTCCCTTAGTCCATTCTTGGGTTCTGGGAGTCTGCTGCTGTTTTGTTCCTTCAGTTTTATTCTTTGTTCTTATACTCCACAGATGAGTGAAGTCATCTGACACTTGTCTTTCTCCACCTGGCTTATTCACTGAGCATAATACCCTCTAGCTCCATCCATGTTGTTGCAAATGGTAGGATTTGTTTTCTTCTTATGGCTGTATAATATTCCATTGTGTATATGTACCACTGCTTCTTTGTCCGTTCATCTACTGATGGACACTTAGGTTGCTTCCATTTCTTGGCTATTGTAAATAGTGCTGCGATAAACATAGGGGTGCATATGTCTTTCTCAAACTGGGCTCCTGCATTCTTAGGGTAAATTCCTAGAAGTGGAATTCCTGGGTCAAAGGTATTTCTATTTTTAGTTTTTTGAGGAACCTCCATACTGCTTTCCCCAATGGTTGAACTAATGTACATTCCCACCAGCAGTGTAGGAGGGTTCCCCTTTCTCCACATCCTCGCCAACATTTGTTGTTGTTTGTCTTTTGGATGTTGGCCATCCTAACTGGTGTGAGGTGATATCTCACTGTGGTTTTAATTTGCATTTCTCTGATGATTAGCGATGTGGAGCATCTTTTCATGTGCCTGTTGGCCATCTGAATTTCTTCTTTGGAGAAGTGTCTGTTCAGCTCCTCTGCTCATTTTTTAATTGGCTTATTTGCTTTTTGTTTGTTGAGGTGCATGAGCTCTTTATATAATTTGGATATCAACCTCTTATCGGATATGTATTTACGAATATATTCTCCCATACAGTAGGATGTATTTTTGTTCTACTGATGGAGTCCTTTGCTGTACAGAAACTTTTTAGTTTTGATATAGTACCACTTGTTCAATTTTGCTTTTGTTTCCCTTGCCTGGGGAGATACGTTCATGAAGAAGTTGCTCATGTTTATGTACAAGAGATTTTTGCCTATGTTGTCTTCTAAGAGTTTTATGGTTTCATGACTTACATTCAGGTATTTGCTCCATTTTGAGTTTACTTTTGTGTGTGGGGTTAGACAATAATTCAGTTTCATTCTCTTGCATGTAGCTGTCCAGTTTTACGAACACCAGCTGTTGAAGAGGCTGTCATTTCCCCATTGTATGTCCATGGCTCCTTTATCATATATTAATTGACCATATATGCTTGGGTTTATATCTGGGCTCTCTAGTCTGTTCCACTGGTCTATGGGTCTATTCTTGTGCCAGTACCAAATTGTCTTGATTACTGTGGCTTTGTAGTAGAGCTTGAAGTCGGGGAGCATAAATCCCCCTGCTTTATTCTTCCTTCTCAGGATTGCTTTGGCTATTTGGGGTTTTTGTGGTTCCATATCAATTTTAGAACTGTTTGCTCTAGTTCGTTGAAGAATGCTGTTAGTATTTTGATAGAGATTGCATTGAATCTGTAGATTGCTTTAGATAGTATTGCCATTTCGACAATATTAATTCTTCCTATCCGTGAGCAAGGGATGTGTTTCCATTTATTGGTTTCTTCTTTAATTTCTCTCATGACTGTCTTGTAGTTTTCAGAGTATAAGTCTTTCACTTCCTTGGTTACGTTCATTCCTAGGTATTTAATTCTTTTTGATGCAGTTGTGAATGGAATTGTTTTCCTGATTTCTCTTTCTGCTGGTTCATCGTTAGTGTATAGGAATGCAACAGATTTCTGTGTATTAATTTTGTATATCACAACTTTACCGAATTCAGTTATTAGATCTAGTAGTTTTTGAGTGGATTCTTTAGGGTTTTTTATGTACACTATCATGTCATTTGCAAACAGGGACAGTTTGACTTCTTCCTTACCAATCTGGATGCCATTTATTTCTTTGTGTTGTCTGATTGCTGTGACTAGGACCCCTAGAACTATGTTGTATAAAAGTGGGGAGAGTGGGCATCCTTGTCTTCTTCCCGATCTTAAAGGAAAAGCTTTCAGCTTCTTGCTGTTAAGTATGATGTTGGCTGTGGGTTTGTCAAATATTGCCTTTATTATGTTGAGGTACTTGCCCTCTATACCCATTTTGTCGAGAGTTTTTAACATGAATGGATGTTGAATTTTGTCAAATGCTTTTTCAGCATCTATGGAGATGGTCATGTGGTTTTTGTCCTTCTTTTTGATGTAGTGGATGATGTTGATGGATTTTCAAATGTTGTATCATCCTTGTATCCCTGGGATGAATACAACTTGATCATGATGAGTGATGTTTTTGATGTATTTTTGAATTCAGTTTGCTAATATTTTGTTGAGTATTTTTGCATCTATGTTTATCAGGGATATTGGTCTGTAATTTTCTTTTTTTGTGGTGTCTGTGCCTGGTTTTGGTATTAGAGTGATGTTAGCATTGTAGAATGAGTTTTGGAGTATTCCCTCCTCTTCTACTTTTTGGAAAACTTTAAGGAGGATGGGTATTAGGTCTTCACTAAATGTTTGATAAAATTCATCAGTGAAACCATCTGGTCCAGTGGTTTTGTTCTTAGGGAGTTTTTGATTATCAATTCAATTTCTTTGCTGGTAATTGGTCTATTCAGATTTTCTGTTTCTTCCTGGGTCAGCCTTGGAAGGTTGTATTTTTCTAGAAAGTTGTCCATTTCTTCTAGGTTATCCAGTTTGTTACCATATAATTTTTCATAGTATTCTCTCATAATTCTTTGTATTTTTGTAGTGTCCATCGTGATTTTTCCTTTCTCATTTCTGATTCTGTTCATGTGTCTAGACTCTCTTTTTGTCTTGAAAAGTCTGGCTAGGGGTTTATCTATTTTGTTTATTTTCTCGAAGAATCAGCTCCTGCCTTCATTGATTCTTTCTATTGTTTTATTCTTCTCAATTTTATTTATTTATGCTCTAATCTTTATTATGTCCCTCCTTCTACTGACTTTGGGCCTCATTTGTTCTCCTTTTCTGGTTTCATTAACTGTGAGTTTAGACTGTTCATTTGGGATTGTTCTTTCCTGAGGTAGGCCTGTATTGCAATATATTTCCCTCTTAGCATGGCCTTCACTGTGTCCCACAGATTTTGCGGTGTTGAAGTATTGTTGTCCTGTCTCTATATATTTCTTGATCTCTGTTTTTAGCTGGTCATTGATCCATTGATTATTTAGGATTTAGGAGCATGTTATTAAGTCTCCATGTGTTTGTGGGCTTTTTCATTTTCTTTGTGTAATTTATTTCTAGTTTCATTCCTTTGTGATCTGAGAAGCTGGTTGGTACAATTTCAATCTTTCTGAATTTACTGAGGCTCTTTTTGTGGCCTAGTATATGATCTATTCTTGAAAATGTTCTATGTGCACTTGAGAAAAATGTGTATCCTGTTGCTTTTGGATGGAGTGTTCTGTAGATGTCCGTTAGGTCCATCTGTTCTAATATGTTGTTCAGTGCCTCTGTCTCTTTACTTATTTCCTATCTGGTTGATGTGTCCTTTGGAGTGAGTGGTGTATTGAAGTCTTCTAAAACGAATGCATTGCATTCTATTTCCCCCTTTAATTTTGTTAGTATTTTTTTCACAAATTTAGTGATCCTGTGTTGGGTGCATAGATATTTATAATAGTTATTTCCCCTTGTTGGACTGACCCCTTTATCATTATGTAATGTCCTTCTTTGTCTCTTGTGACTTTCTTTGTTTTGAAATCTATTTTGTCTGATACAAGTACTGCAACTCCTGCTTTTTTATCCCTATTAGTTGCATGAAATATCTTTTTCCATCCCTTTACTTTCAGCCTGTGTATGTCTTTGGGTTTGAAATGAGTCTCTTGTAGGCAGCATATAGATGGGTCTTGTTTTTTTATCCATTCAATGACTCAATGTCTTTTAATTGGTGCATTCAGACCATTTGGATTTAGAGTGATTATCGACAGGTATGTACTTATTGCCATTGCAGGCTTTAGATTCATGGTTACCAAAGATTCAAGTGTAATTTCCTTACTATCTAACAGTCTAATTTAACTCGCTTCATATGCTATTACAAACACAACCTAAAGCTTCTTTTTTTTCCCTCCTTTTTCTTCCTCCTCCATTCTTTGTATGTTATGAATCATATTCTGTACTCTTTGTCTAGCCCTTGCTTGACATCTGTTTAGCCTTAGGAATACTTCCATCTATAAGAGTCCCTCCAAAATGCACTGTAGAGGTGGTTTGTGGGAGGTAAATTCTCTGCTTTTGCTTATCTGAAAATTGTTTAATCCCTCCTTCAAATTTAAATGATAACCTTGCAGGGTAGAGTATTCTTGGTTCAAGGCCCTTCTGCTTTATTGCATTAAATATATCATGCCACTCCCTTCTGGCCTGTAAGGTTTCTGTTGAAAAATCTGATGATAGCCTGATGGGTTTTCCTTTGTATGTGATCTTTTTCTCTCTTTAGCAGCTTTTTAAAGTCTGTCTTTATCCTTGATCTTTGCCATTTTAATTACTATATGTCTTGATATTGTCTTCCTTGGGTCCCTTGTGTTGGGAGATCTGTGCATCTCCATGGCCTGAGAGACTATGTCCTTCCCCAGATTGGGGAAGTTTTCAGCAATTACTTCCTCAATGACACTTTCTATCCCTTTTTCTCTCTCTTCCTCTTCTGGTACCCCTATTATGTGAATATTGTTCTGTTTGAATTGGTCACACAGTTCTCTCAATATTCTTTCATTCTTAGAGATCCTTTTTTCTCTCTGTGCCTCAGCTTCTTTGTATCCCTCTTCTCTAATTTCTATTCCACTTACCGTCTTTTCTACTACATCTAATCTGCTTTAAATCCCTCCATTGTATGTTTCATTTCAGATATGGAATTTCTTAATGATTGAATCCCCAACTTAAATTCATTCCTGAGTTCTTCAATATTTTTCTGTAACTCCATAAGCATGTTTTTGAATTTTATTTTGAACACTCTTTCAGGAAGATTGGTGAGTTCAGTTTCATTTGCCCCTTTTTCTGGGGTTTGTGAAATTTTGGTCTGAACCATGTTCTTTTGACATTTCATATTTCTGTGTGGTGCCCTCTAGTGTCCAGAAGCTCCAATCTATGGAGCTTCTCAGCCCCTAGAGTGAGGTTCGGGATCGTAGGGGAGCAGTGGTGGTGCCTTGGGGGAGGAAAGATCTGTTTCCTGATTCCCGTCTGCGGTGCCTGTCTCCAGTATCAGAGCCAGTGGTATGAGCACACAGGTGTAAGCCTCTGTTCTTTGCGTCTCTAGCTGTTTTAGGCAGGGCCTCCCTCTGACTGCCCTGACACCCGCGCAGTGACTGCGGGTTTGCAAGCCAGTGCTGTCAGGCCAGGAGGAAGGCTCGGCAGGCTGCGTATCACAGTGGGGGGGCCTCAGAGCTGAGTAGCCAGCCAGGAGGATGGAGTGCCTGAAGCTTCTCAAAGTTCCCAATCTGCTGGGCAGAGCGTGCCCAGACAACCTTGTCTCCTTATCCCTTCTCCTGGGCAGCAACCTCTGTGCAAACTGTGCCCCTTCAGCAGCCCTTTCGCTGCTGGGAAGCCTCTCAGACCTCCTGCCTTTCCCTTGTCCCAGAGCTGCCTGGTGTGAATCCTGTCCTCCACAAACAGCCCGAATTTGTCTCTCAAGCACTACGCCTGTCCCAGCTCCCCATCCTCCAGAGTACCACACAATGTAGGTTTCTGCTCACAAAGCAGATCTCCAGGGCTAGGTGTTCAGCAGTCTCAGGCTTCCACCCCCTCCCTGCTCCGTTTCTCTTCCTCCTGCTGGTGAGCTGGGGTGGAGGTAGGGCTTGGATCCCTCCAGATCAACGCTTTGGTACGTTACCCTGTTTTGTGAGGTCTGCTCTGTTTGTAAGGTCTGTATGCAGTCTGGTTCAGCCTTCTTTCTATTGCTGTTTTAGGGTTAGTTGTAAACTATATTTTTGCACTATCTGTGGTTTGGGGAGGAGTTCTCTGTCTCACCTCTCACGCTGCCATCTTGAATCTAACTGTGGCAATTTTTAAGCATGTTGGGTAAACCTCTGACATTGGTAGGGGCCTATGTCCCTTGCCCTGAACTGGGGCCAAACTCAGCGACTCACAGACTAGCTCAGGGCAATAGACAATGACACTGCATGACTTCAGACTAGATCAGAAAAGGCCACATCAATTTTGCCAAGTTCTTCTGGAACCCTCACGTTCAGAGCCCTGAGCCACCATGTAGGAAGTTCAACTACCCTGAGGCTGCCAGGCTATGAGGAAACCCAAACCACACAGAGAGGGCGCATGTGGGAGCTCTAACCAACAGCCCAGCTGTCCTAGCTGCCAGGAGCACCAGCCCCCAGAAGATTCCATCCTCTAGCTGAGGCCCTGGACTTCATGCAGCAGAGTCAGGAATATAGCATCTTCATTTCCGAATTTGCAGCGCTGTCATGAGGGATAAATGAAAGACACACAAAAACACCTTTTGAAAAGATTATATACAACTAGTTATTTTTTTTTCTGGTTATTTTTATTATCAAGTTCAGTCCTGTACTAGGTTATCTAAGGAGACTATAGGAAATAGAGAAAATAAGGCTCTGTTCTCAAAGAGTCTATTCTGGTTGGCAGAGAAGCCCCAAAAGCAGAAAAGGACAGCAAATAGTACAGTAGGGCTAAAACAGTAAGGTGTGAAGTACAGATTAAATGCTATAGGTGTTTATAGGATGCAGAATGGGGGTAGGGAGGTAAGGGGCAGAAGGGCTAAGGGAGGCTTCTGGAGGTTGTGGGACAACCTTTCTTAGCCTTAGAAGGATGGGGAAGATTTGGGTTGCTGGAGAGGAGGTAGAAAGGGGAGCTAGGTGTGGGGGAACCAACTGTCACTGCAAAGGCAACAGCTAGGTAGCCTTGTCCAGGTGAGGGAAGGACTGGAGGCAGAGGGAACCTACCTGGTCAGACTGGACAAGCTGAGGTAGACCTAGCTCATCAGGGCCCAAATGCCAGCCAAGAGTCAAACACAATTTCTGTCTTCCTGAATCCCTGTAAGGAGGATTTCATGGCCCTTCTTGATATCTGCACTGACCTTCCTGGCTCACAGCGACCCTCCTTCTCTAGGAAGTTCTTACCCTGCCTGCTTCCTGGCATCCTTGTGTCTGCTCCTGCCCCTGACCTGCCAGCCAGTGCTGATTGGTCCAGGACGTGCCCCTGACCAAGCTGGCATAGTCTGATTTCTTTTTTTTCTAAGAGTTTTGTAACTTTGAACCACCAACGATGAGAGTTAACACCAAGTGCTCTGGAGAAAAGGGTCCTGAATCCTACTTCTCAGGCCCCCAGCTGCCCTACTTCCTTCCTGCCTGGGGTGCAGCTCTTCACTGGATTCTGAGAGCTCTTCTAGAAATCCCTCCATCAATGCTAGGCCCTCTTATTTATTTATTTACTCATTCATTTAGCCAGTCACTGTTGGTGTCTGGTACCAGTGACCACAAGAGACATAATGAGAGCAGCCAGTATTCAAGTGTGGCTTAGTGGTGAAGAGGCCAAGCCTGCGTTCCCATCTTGCCTTCCCCACTCACCAGCTGTGTGACTTTGAGCAGATCACTTCCTCTAAATCTCAGTTTCCTTGTTGAAATGAGGAAAATAAGACCAAAGCTACAGATTTATTGTGAGGATTTTATGAGATAATCTATGTCTGGCAAATATTATGTTCTGGAAAAAACAAAACCTGTTAGCTGCTGTTTTTACAATTTGAGCTTAGAGAGTTGGAAGCAGGGACCGCCTGGAACTAGGAGTTCCCATTTGCCATGCTTCGTGTAGCACATAGAAAACAAACACAGATGACAAAGGGGGTTAAACTGATCTTTAAAGTGGCCTTTTGACATTCAGTGGAAGGCACTTGACCCCTGACAGCAAATTAATTTCTGGAACAGGGTCCCAGCCTTGGTGTCCTTTCATGATCCAGCTCTTTACATCACAAAGGGGAGTCACATGGGCAGGTTCCCTCTGTGGAGCCAAGTCTGAGATAGGTCAACCCTTGAGCCCAGAAGCCAGAAAAATACTCTGCCAGCTTGGAAAAGTGTGGAGAGAGTGTGGATGACTCCATATAACCCTTCCCCACTGCTGGAAACAGTTCAGAGTGCTTGACCTGAGCTGAGCATGAGGCAGGGGTTGTTAGCTGGCTGGGTATCAGGAACTGGTGTTTCTGGGGTGTGAGACTAGAAAGAGTATGAAAGAATCTTCTTCCTGTAATACAATAGAACTCCAAGTGGACTGAGTTCTGGAAGGAATTCTTGAGGTGGAAGGAACAGAGGAACTAGAGGCCCTGGTCTGTCAGCGTGAGTCATCCCTGGGGCTCTCCCACCCTGATCCCCACTGCCCCTGCCTTGTCGGCCCCAGGCACAGGAGCCGCTCTTTCAATGCCCTGGCCCAAATGGGCACAGACTTTCTCTGAACTCCTCTTTGCTCAGCTGTGAGAGCTGGAATTTCTCAGAATGCTTCTGTATATTTTAAGGAAGGGCCAAAGGGGAATAAACCCAGAAAATAACAGAAGAATAAAAACCTGGCTGGCTTCAAAAGGACAGGACCTTCAGCCCTGTCTTATTCCCTGGAGGGTCCCAAGGAGAGATTTTTCATCCTCATCGCAAGGGTTGGCACACCTCTGCAGGTCCCTTTCTGGCTTTCCTTCTTAACACCAGCTTCCCATCTGAACCCTGGAAGGCCCTCCTACACATCTTTGCTCCCCCTGGTTCTGGCCAGGACTCCTGAGGCCCTCTCTTTATTGCACGCCCCGAGGGACCCAGGAAGAACCTCAGAGAGGGCCCCATCTTGCACAAACAGGACGCAGCTCTGGCCCTCCCTGTGCGGGAATGTCTACATGACACCATCACCACATCTGGAGGGGTGGTGCCTCGCTAAAGGTTTTAGGTGCATGCTTATTTCACAAGTGAGAAAGATCAAATTCCAACCAAGTTAAATGACATGCTCAGCGTCACTGATTGATGCTAAGGTCAGGATTCAGCGAATGTCCCCTGATGCCAAGCCACCTTCTCCTTACACCCACAGCCTGCTGTTTTATTGTTTCATGTCTTCCTTCCCCACTCCCCTCTCATTTCTGCCCACACAATTCACTGTCGCATGACCAAAGTTGCTGAAGTTGGTTTAATTTACAGATGGAGGAAATGTTTACAGAAAGGCAATGGACACTCAGTAAGTCTTGGCTGAGTTACATCATCAGAAAGAATTGTTGATAATCATAATGATAATAATGAAACTAAATGATCCATTTTAAAGGGGAAGAGAACTTTTGCTCAAAGGGGATAGGCAGAGAGCAGTGACTTAAAACCCAATGACTTTGCAGGGCCGGGGAAATGTTCCCCTGGGATTATGTTTCAGCTCCTGCGTGGGCTTTGGTGGGGGGATATACCTGTTTCACCAGAGTGTGGGGAATAACATAATAATGAACATTAAACATTCTTTGAAGGCTTCTGCAATCGAATAACTAGAAACAGCAAAGGTTTAGTGTGAGAAGCCAGGGAAACGTGGCCATCGGAATAATGTTCATATTTAATTGATTTAAATGACAGCCTCAAATACAATGTGATTTTAAAAAGTACAACAAACATGTGGTGGAGTTTAGAGCATCTGGGTCTGTTTAAATTGCTCTTGTTTTTCAAGATCAAGGGTATTATTGATAAAAACAAAAATCTTTGTAATCACTAAATTTAATCCAACTAACGATGATGAGAAGACCGTTGTAAACATAAAACATAACTTGGGAACTAAATCTTACATATTTTCCTCGTTGGAAAAGGCATGTTTTCCGTCATTTGCATTGGAGAAAGCTGCAGAACCAACAAGGCAGGGCTTGTGGACTAATCAGTTGCCAGAGGGAGCCCCCCAACCAGCCCGTGCTTCAGGCGGCTGGAACTGTTCCTCACAGCAAGCCTGTGCCGCGGCAGGGAATACCTCTCTCTCATACAACCCCTAGGAGGAGAAGCAGTGTGCTTTGGGTGAGGAAGAAACTGAAAATCAATAGAAGAAAAAAATGTCCCCTGGGGAGAAACGTTGCCTAAGAATAAAATGAAAATGAACCTGTCTATGCTTGGCTTTAGCAATTCAAATTTTAGGTCTAGTTTTAAATTTTTATCCCTTTTTGATGCCTTGGGGAACTTGCCCCTCAAAATCCCATTTAATTAACAAATGTTTATTAAGTGTGTGGTCCTGGGCACCATGGGGGTTAGAATATGACTCCTCTTCTTTCTTGTGTGAGTGGTGGTGCATTCACATGGGAATAGGCGCTGCTCTGCCACCGTCCCGGCATCTTCTCTGTCCACTCTGAGCATCAGCAACTGTGGGTTGGTCATCTCGATTCCTGCTGCACCCCTGCCTCCTAATTCACACACAAATATTTTTGCCCTAGTCCAGTTATTGTCCCTTAATCAAACACAAAAGGATTCTTGGGACTTTACAAGGAGAGCAAAGGATGAATTGAGAAGACGCAAACTCACACAATGGAATAAACTAACACACGGTTTATTACATGGCTAACCCAAGCATATCAATAGGAAACATAAATTACACATCATGGACATGTACCATAGCAGCCACGCTCTCGTGGTTAATGCCACTTCCCCCACGCTCAGGAGTGGTATAACTCCCTGAGGAGGGGTTGTTTCAAAGCAGCCTTCTGTCCTGTTCTGTGTCATCATCCCACCTGATTCTGTCATGTTGTCTATGTTAAATTGCTCCTTTCCTGAATCCAAGATAGTATGTTACTGCAAAACTTTCTTATTGTTGATGTCTCTAATGTTCGAGTTCAGTCTTTTGAACCATATTAACTGAGTTTCTGTTGCATGAGCTATCCACCTTGCCACCACAAGGATCCATGAAGTACTTAACTGTTGGAGATGGTATGGCTTTCTGCATACACTAAACAGTTTAGAAATGGACTAATCAGTTGGTCTTCCTAGCACAGACCTCTGCATACCTCTTTTAAAATGTCTTCTTGAGAGTGGAAAATAAATATCCATCACCTCCCTAGAAAAATGGTAAAAGAACACTTACAGGAGATGTATGCAGAAGAAAGTAATAGAAGGTAAATCACAAATGTTCAAATTTTATGAAAAGATATTCAGTCTCTCCAATAATAAATAAGACAATTAAAACAATGGCAGCTTTTAAATTGTCCTATCAGAGCAGGAAAGATGACAAATACTGCCAATACACAGCTTGGCAAAGCTGTAGGGAAAATAGTTCCATGCTGGGGTTTAAAGAATACGTTTTTGGAGAGCAAGTAGGCATGTCTATAAACATTAGAATGTCCATACCCTTTGAACTAGAAACTCTATATATAGGAATTATCCTATGGAAATGATTGTAAAAGAAATAGATATATTCATTACATTATTTATAATTGCTTAAGGTTGGAAACTCCCAAATGGTCCATCAATAGGGAATTAGTTAAATAAACAACAGTAATCTGGTAATGCACACAATGGAACCCTGTGTGATTGTGGAAAAAAGGATGATGTAGATCTATATGTACCCATCTGGGCAAGGGTCCATGATATACTCAGATAAAAAAATATGTTGCCTGCCAACATGTATACTTTAATTTTTTTCTTTTCTCTTGAAAGAGAGTGAATTGTGTTTTTGTGCATAGACTGTTCTGGAAAAAATATGTAGTGTTTATCTTTAGGAAGGGAAGACTTATGGCATATCTTCACTTTTTACTGTATAGATTTTTGCCTTATTTGAATCCTTTTCTTTTTTTAAATGAAGAAGCTGTTTTATGTATAAAATTAGAAAATCCACAAATACTTTTTAAATGAAAGTCTGTGGGAGCTTCTGTGACATGAGTCTACAGATTGTTAACTCTTGGTGGGAAGCAGGGGCTTTCAGCCTGTAAACCATTAGACTCTCCCTGCTCGGGAGTTGTCTCTGGGTCTCATGGTCTCCTCCCATCACCCCACTGCTCCCACACCCCGCTCCAAAGCCCAAGGGGCAGGATGAGGTTAATAGGTAACCTCTGCTTGCTGCCCCCTGGGCTTCACTGGTTTGACCTCCACAGCACATGGGATTCTGGCGTGTTCCCTCTTTCCTCTTTCCTAGGTCCTTCCAACTCCGTCTGCTCAAGTCTTCCTCAAATGACTGTCCTCTCCCCTTCCGTGCCTCCCGCCTCCCCAACAGCTGGCTCCTGGACAGCTCTTGGCACCCTGTTCACTAGGTCTGGTTGAGCTGCTCTCCTCCCCCCACCCAGCTCAGCTCACACTCACTCGCACCTTCTCCTCCTTCCTGCCAGCTCCATGGTTCCCCCATCTTTGTTGTCCCCCTCCCTTGTCCCTTGTTAGTTTTCTTCTCTACACAGCATTCCCATTTTCTTCCTCAGTTTCACTTCCCTGCAGATGACTCCCTCTTCCGGAGTCCTAAACTGCCCTCTCTCCTCGCTCCAGGCCCACATTTCCAATTATTTGGTGGCTGTCTCCCCTGCTGGCCAGCATCACACATTCAACACACCAAATAGGAAGCTCGCCAACGTCTTCCTACTTGCCAGGATAGGGGAGGGAGGCATTTTCCTCAGCCCTCCTAGGATCCCTGGCTGGGTTTGAAAATTAAACTGAAAAAGACAGATCAACAGTAGAAAAGCATACAAATTTTATTGAATTTTTACATGTACATGGGAACCTTCACAAGAAAATGAAGACCTGAAGAATGACCAAAGCAAGAAGTTTTTATACCTTTTAGATAAATAAACAATAAATTCCTGGAGAATTGACAAGACAGAGGGTCTGGGCTGGGGGTAGCAAATGGCAGAGTAGTAACCAAGGAGATAAGGGTTATTTTAACAAGGTTTGTTTGTACAGATTTCTGGGCCATAAATTCCTGTCTCTGGTGATAACAACATCTTCTGTCCTCCTGGTACAGGGAGGGTATCTTTCACATGGGAGTTGTATACCTATTTCAAGGACAAATGGCAAGAGTGGGAGGTCAAAGTGACCTTCCTGCTTCTGCCATATTTTTCAAATTCCTCCGGCTTAAGATAATCAGTATGCCAAGGTGCCCTATTTGGGGGTAGCATGTCCTGACCCCATCACCACCATCTCCCTCCTATGTTGACAGTGTCTCTTACAATCTCAGTATTGTCCTCTGCATTCCTCACTCAACATATCCAATCAGTTGCCAAGCTTTGCAAGAGCAACGTGGGTGATATTTCTTACATCTCTTTTGCATCCCCTGCAAAGTTGAGCAGCTTTTCCTGAGCTCCACATCCTAATGTGACCACAACTTCTCTGAAATTCCAAAGCATTCTCTTTCCTTCTGTGATACATATCTGTTACATGTGTACATACATGTGTATATACCTATACGTACACATGTACATATACAAACAGAATATATCTGTTCTGCTTTGTGTTGACATAGTCCTGTGTGTTTTTCACACCTTCTACTCTATTTAGATTATGAGCTCCTTGAGGTCAAGGGCATCCTTACTCACTTTTACCTCTGCAGATCTTGCATAGGGCCTCATGGTGGTAGGTGCTCAAATTACACGCTTGTTGTATTAACTTGGATCCCAGACTGCCGTGCATTGACTTGAGATGAACTGGTTCTGCTTCTTTCTGCCTGTGGTCTGGAGGACTCCAATAGATATGACTCTCAATCTCAGGAGAGGCCTGAGGATCAGCAAGGTGATACCTAGGTTCTGATGCTTGAAAGAAACAGAGACTTGCTCAAGTTACCTTAGGAGAAAAGATTTATCTTAAGGATACTCATGGCCTGAACCAGAATGTGGTTTAGAACTGACAGAGCTGGCACAGATTTCTCTCCTGTGAGTAGCCTGGTTGCTCTGTCTCACTGTGTGAGGAAATGCTATGAATTTTACAAGTGAGAACATCGATCTTCACTAGGAAGATCACAAGGAGAGGAAAAGAAGATAGACCCAACAGAGAACTTAATACCCAGACAATTCAGAGGATGAAATAAGCCAGCCCTCAGGATGCAGAAATGAGAATCTAATAAAATGGCAATTGATGCAGTCAAGAGCAACTGTGGATTCAGATGCGAGAATGAATTTAAAGGGATTGAGTATTTATTCTCCAGCACTAGTTTAGGGTTGACCGACAAAGAGGACACACCCTAGTCTTTCCATTTGCAACTTCAAGTAAATTTCATAAATCGCCAATGGATTTGTCTTTTCTGCACTGCAGAAATCTTCTCTTGGTGTGTTTATGAAGATATTTCAAAATAAAAAATATTTAGCTACAGATCAATCTTTATTCTGTATTTAAAAGCTACTGTAAATTCTTTCCTTTCACTTTCATTCCTTCATGCCTTCTTTCCTTCCTTCTTCCAGTATTTCTGAACATCTCTTTTGTATGAGACATAGCTGTACAAATAGAGTTTTTTACTCAACAGCATGAGAAATACAAATATATATAATACCAAAAAAGTCTATTATTTATCGACTGCTTCCTATGTGCCAAATACTGTTCTAAGTTCTTTACACATATCAATCATCTCAATAGCCTTAAAAGGTAAGTACTAATACTATCCTCACTTGTAAAATGAAGAAACTGAGGAACAAGGGGTTCAATAACTTTCTCACAATCATCATCAGAAAGTTGGAAAACAAAGCATTTGGCATCAGTACTAGTATTGCCCACTAGCCATGTCAGTGGACTGCTCGGGCAATCACAGGGTGTAGAAAGATAGAAGCTCAGCGCGGGGAAAAGGAGGGAGGAAGAAACGGGAGAGCCTGCTTGCTAGCTCACAGCTGGCCCCATTCTGAGGTTCTCTGGAGGGAGAAGTGTGAGGGAAGAGAAAGACTGCAGGGGTAGTTACCACAAGGCGATCAGAGTCACTAAGTAACATGGAAGCAGCTATTGGGTTTGAAAGCATTGGAATAGAAGTCCTGAATTTGAACTCTGTCTTTACTACTTCCTACCTCTGTGACCCTGGGCAAGTCTGTTACCCTTTCCTTCCCCAGTTATGATCAATGAAGGAGTCATTCTTTTTATACTGTGAAGGGCTGCTCAAACATTTGGTAGGTGATGGCCATGGCCAGGTGGGATGTATTTCAGCAGAGCCACGGATGAGCTCTGTATTGTAAGCACAGGGCTGGATCTACAGCCCTCAATGCAAGTGTGTTCAGTTTACGTTGACCTGTTTTTTCGGTAGAGCTGAGTCCCAATAAGGATGTGTGGGGTCTGGAGGGGCAGCCCCAAGAATACTCAAGAAGAGAAGGACCAGTGGTTTTCCTCAGGAGACTGCTTCAGGACTATTACCATGTTTTTCAGAATAGTAATTTCTATACCTTCATGAGAAATTACTGAGACAAATCTGCTTGTGGCAAGATAAAAGGCAAGAGAAGCCAGACACAAACGGTGGCATACTGCATGTTTCCATTTACATGAAATGTCCAGCATAGGCAAGTCCACAGAGACAGAAGACACTTTAGCAGTGGCCAGGGTTTGGGGAGACAGGGGAGTGATTGTCAATGGATATGGGGTTTTTTTGGGGGGGGGGTGGTGAGAACATTCTGCAGCAGGTAGTGGTGATTACACAGGCTGTGAGTATACTAAAAACCACTGAACAGTACATGTTAGTAGGGTGGATTTTGTGGTATGTGAATTAAATCTCGATTTAAAAAAGATAATTCCCAGCAAGGCTCCCATTGCTATGGAAGATGTCCTCATCGTGGAAGTCTCTTTGGAGTGAAGGGGAAGCCATAGGGACCCAGAGCTTCAAAGAGTGCATCCCACTGAGGGGCTGACGGGGCCGCCTGAGGAGTAGACTCACAGGCAGACCCCCAGCATAGACGGCCTTTGGAGAGAGAGGCAGACAGGCCCTTGGGCCCATTCCTCACTGGGCAACAGACCCCAGAAGACCAAGGCAATGTCAGCTACTGCAGGGGGGACCAGGTGGAATCCCGCCTTTAAAAGCAAGCCCCAAGTGCTTCAAGAAGGTCATTGGCAGAGGAAGCCCTGACCCAGACTTGGCGTATGCTGTGGTTTGGTGCAGGGGGGCCCTTCCCTCTATGTCAATGTCAGTCTACAGCTGAGGAGATGAAGGTCTCCCTTGACTCTACACTTTCACATGCGCTTACCCCAGGCACATGTGCACATGCTCCTGCCTTTGGAAGAGGCCTTGGGAGGAGAATTTGGGGTTTTGTTTTTCTTTTTCTTTTTTTAAAGAAAATATAGCAAGCACTTATCTTGATTTACAAACTTAGGTACACATGCACACAATCACTTTATATATTTCCTTCAAATCAACTTAATTCCAACTCTAAGGTCCCATCTGGTGAGCTGGTGAAAAATTCAGTCATTGTTGGCCCCGCCTATCACCTGGGCCTGGGATCTGAGTTGATGTGCACCTGGAGAAGGAGCAGTGCCTCCAGCCCTTAGTGAGCCAAACTTCAGGCCTGAGTGGTCCCTTGAAGGCTAGTGACATGGTACAGGGGTCTTGGACTCTCTCACCTTCCCTGCTGAGGTCTTACCACCTCCCCAGGAAGTTGCCCTGAGTTACGTGAGATTCCTGCTCCTGCAAAACCTGCCATGCCCTGTTTTATACACTAGGTACTAAAGCTCAAGAGATTCTCTGGGACTCAGAAAATGTCTGATAATTGGAAGAAAGTCCACAGGCTCTAAAATAAAAAAAGAGAACTGCAATATGGAAATGAATACATGTTTGTGTTCAGAAGATCTAATATTGTCTCTTTATTAATTGTTAAACTTAATATTCCCAATCACTTCACTCTATTTGAAAACAGTTCATTCGTTAGTTTCTCTCACTTTGCAAGTATTTCTGAGTATAACATTTGCTAAATCATCTTTGATCAGGGAGAAAATTAGCAACACCAAGGAACAACTCTGGAACAACCAAGAAGTGGCATTCATGCTAAGCCAGCTTTCTTAAAGCACGGCTTCTCAAATGTTAATGTGTCTCTGAGTTACCTGGGAGTCTAGTTAAAAGGTTGTTCTGATTCAGTAGGTCTGGAGTGAGACCAAGATTGGGCTTTTCTAGAAAAACTCCCAGGTCAGGTAAAGCCGATGTCAGTAGTCTCCAGATGACATTTTGTGTAGCAAAGCTCTAAAGCATGCTTCCTTTCTGTGTTTCTTGTTCAGGAACTTCCAGCGCTGTCAGCTGACCTCAAGCATTAAGTCCAGAGTCCTCTGGCTTCATCAAATATTGATACTTAGATACCTACCTCTCTCTCTACTGGGTCTGACGGAACTTCTGTGCCCAGGCAATGCTTATTCCAGCTCTCAGGCCTCTGCTCAGGCTGTTTATCTGCCTGTGATGCCCTCCCTTCTGAACTCTGACAAGCGAGATTCCTTCTACCCTCAGCACACAACTCAACTGCTGCTTCCTCTGTGAAATTTATCCAGAACTTGCCAGCCTGTATTGCTTGCCTCAGCTGGGCTCTGATTATGCACTCTCTCATGTTGTTAGCTAACTCTTTTGAAGATGTCTGTCTTACTTCTCCAACTAGGCTTTAAGGTCTGGTGGACATTGCCAAGATTTCCCACTCTTTCTGCAGTCTGACTTGGCTCTGCCATTAATTAAGCCACATGATCTTGCAAAAATCACTTTATTTCTCTGAGCCTTGGGTCCCTCATTTGTAAAGTGAGGCATTGAACTAACTCGCAGACTGCTGAAAGCCTGTCTGCCTCTCAAATTCCTTGGTTCCATGTGGTTCTGACTGCTCCACGTTGCCTAGGACATGGTTGACATCCAAGAATACACCTAGTGGATTTAATTAAATTGAAATTTTAAGCATGGAAAGGCTATACGTCCCCAGAGAGGTCATGGATAAATGACCCTGAGGCAATGCAACAAATCATGGCTGTAGGAAAGATTCATTCTTCCCTGACTCCCCCATTTCTCCAAGCCACTCTGCGCCTGGAATTTGCCATCTCTTCTCAGTGTTGGGTGCTTCCTCCTTCCATTCTTTACCAAGACCACAAAGAAAACATAATACAATGAAGGAAATGCCTAGGGGTGGGAGAGAGACCAGAAAGGGGGTGACAGAGAGGGACTGGGGGAGGGAAAAGTAGGGGGGGAGGGAAAAAGGAGAGAGGGAAGAATGGAACATGAGGTCACAGTCTGGAGAGACCAGACTTTTCAGAAATCATCTGTCACAGCAACCTAGCTACCAGAAGATGTAAATAAATTAAGATGGTAATTCCTTCTCAGATTTGTGGTGCTGTGAATAGCCCTTCCAAGCTCGGCTCTCACGGTATGTGATGTCACCCACCGGCCTTGATGGAATTAGAGCCCTAATTTATTTATGGTTGGGGATATGCTATTCCTTATGGCATTGCAATTGTCTTTATTTTATAGGCTGCTTGAAGCAATTTAATATGGTTGGATCCCGCAGAGGTTGCATACCAGCAGAGGCTCGACAGGGAAAGCTGGCTGGCCAGAGGCAGCACAGTGCCCCCTCCTCATGGGCAGCCAGCACCCAGAGCAAAGGAAGTCCTGCCGAAAAATGGGGATTCAGACTTTTCATCTTTCTCAGGTGCATCTCTTTCAGGAAGCAGGGACCTCTCCAGTGGAATTATCAGGGGCATCAATGTGCGGGTGTTTTCCTCAGAGACCTGGAGCATACAGCTGAGGATACAAACACCCAACAGGATCCAACAGGGTCAGAGGTCAAGAGGACAATTACTCCATGCTCAGAGGTGAGGCAGGACCTTGTTCACACTACTCCACACCATGTATAGAGGGGCCTAGACCATCAAACAGTGAGGACTGGAATCCCTGGAGGCAAGTGTTGGTTCTGCCACTGTCCGTGTTGTCCTGGGAAATTCACATAGCTAAACCTCGGTCCTTACAGGGAAAATGAAAGTAATATTTACTACTTGGAATGCTGTTGAGATGACCAAATGCCAATGTAGATAAAGTGCTTGGTTGTCTCTGACTGTTCTATGGACAGTAGTTCCAACCTGGGAAGGCAATGTGTGGATGTTGTCACATAACACAATCCCTCCTCTGGAAGGTCTTGAACTCCCAAAGAAACTAAGCCTCCGGATAAGAAAGCCACCTCTTGGTATCCTGCATCCCCCAACTGAACCATCTCTTAGTAAGATATCCAGACATTGAACTTCTCCAGGTTGCCATGCTGGCAGGCTTTAAATTCTTATGAGCCAGGGGTTTGTTTGTACTCCCTTGAAATCTCTCCTTTCATCCTTCTTCTATGGAGTAATACACATGCTTTGTTGATTTGATGGTTTTCTATATTAACTGGTCTTTCTTGAGTGCATTGTAAGCATTCATTGTGCCCTGGAGCAACATGTGGTTTTTTGGTTCCAAGATTCTAGAATGTTCTGAAGTCTCACCTGAGAAAGAAGCAGCTAGGTGCAGGAAGGAACTGTAGTTGAGAACAAAATAATTTACTATATCCTAAGTCCTATGGGACACAGCTATATGTATTTCAAGAAATGGTCAAATGAGAAAGGAAAGAGGGAAGAAAAGAAAGAAAACATTTTATACAACTGTATATCTTAGCATACACTGTAATTTCTTCACCTATGAAATGAGGAGTTTTAACCAAATGTCTCTCGTAGTCACATCCAGATTATAATAGTAACTTATATATCTATAGTTTATTCCACATTGGTAAATGCATTATATAGGGTTCACCACCCATAGCAGGGACCATTAATTAATCATGGCACTAGTCTCCTGTGCTTCAAACAGTACCTTCCCAAATACTACAAATTTTGCCGTGTGAGATGAAATCCATTTGCCTCCTGGGTTTACTCATTTAATTAATTATCTAGCTATTGTTGAATAGCCTTTTTTTTTTCTACTTTTAAATTTATTTTCCCACCTTCTCTACTCCCTCACTGACCATTACCATGAGGGAATTCCATAAGGAAAATGCAATGGGTAAAGTGATTTTTGTATGAGACAATGAGAAGTGGCATCATGGAAGAGGTGGCACTTGGAATATTATTGAAAAAACAACACTAATAACCACTACCATTTAGCAGAGGGTCTGTTACATGACAGGTGTTGAGTCTGGCCTCGATCTTACTGATCCTAACAATAGTACTTTGAGATATTTGTTATTTTTACCATCTTATAGATGAGGAAACTGAAGCTCAGAGGAGTTAAATCACTCATCCAGGAACACACAGCACACAAGCGACAGTGCTGGGGGATTCACTTTTGAAGTCCATGGTGGGTGGGATTTTCACAGACAGAAACAGAGGGGAGGAGACAGGGAGGGCCCTGATTAGCACCTCCACAAATGAAATATTTAGGTATAAATCTAACAGAGTATGTATAAGATCTAAATGAGGTACAAAACTGGTGAAAGATATTAATGAAAAATATCTCCGTCAAATAAATGGAGAGATAGTCCATGCTCATGAATAGGAAAACACAGTATTATCAAGATGTTAATTCTTTCTGACTTCATCTATAAATTCAATGCAATCCCAGTCAAAACACTAGCAAGTTATTTTGCAAATATCAACAAACTAACTCTTAAGATTATTTGGAGAGACAAAGACCAAGAATAGGCAACACAATACTGAAAAAGAACAAAGTTGTAGGACTGACACTACCTGATGCCAAGACTTACTATAAAGCTACAGTAAAAAAGACAGTATGGTTTTGGTGAAAGACTAGACAAATAGATCAATGGAACAGAAGAGAGAGCTCAGAAATAGGCCCACATAAATATAGTTAACTCATCTCTGACAAAGGTGCAAAGGTAATACAGTGGAGCAAAGATAGAAAAACAAATAGTGCTGGAATGACTGGATACCGATGTGCAAAAAATGAATCTAGACACAGACCTTACACCCTTCATAGACAGAAATAGTGGGGGAAGAAGAGGCCCCAAGAAAAAGAAGTTATTTAATATGTTTAAAACAGTGCAGTTAATATGTGGATGGTGCATGCATAATGGGATCAGTGTAAGATGAATGCGCAAAGAAAACTGGCCCATTCGAAAGCAGACGCATGTACCCCAGAGCAGAGAGAGCCATCTGGGGTCACTGAGCACTCATGGGTCCAAGAGGAAGAAGCAATGAGTCCACTGCAGAGCCCTGTGCCTCAGTTTGTGCCTTGCTCGCTCCAGAAGCGGGCAGGTCTTGGTGCTGGGCTTGTGTGTTGTCTTCTCAGCAGAGCTTGGAGGATGAGGCATGCCAGGATGGGCAGGCTCCTGGGTGGGAAGAAGCGGCTCCCCATGTCATGGTTTACTGTGAAGAATAGAGTGCCCAGGGGTAGGTGGTGTTACTGTGTTAGTAATGTCATTTCTGATTTCTCCAGATCAGGGGGAGAAGGGTGTGTCATTCAATGGTCCCTGTGAAGTCCAGCTACCGAGAGGAGCAAGGATGAGTTGCGGTGACCAGGCCAGGCTGAGCCAGAGCAGTGGGAGGCATGGGGTGTGATCTGTAAAATAATTTCCTGAGATAGCTAGAGCATTGGATGTGGGTGGGGGATAAATGGCAGTGTGAGATTCTGAGTGGGAAACAACCGAGGGGTACGGAGTCCTAATGCCTTTTTTTTTCTCTCTCTTTTTTTAATTAAAGTATCATTGATATACAATCTTATGAAGGTTTCACATGAACAACATTGTGGTTTCAACACTCACCCGTATTATCAAGTCCTCACCCCCCATTTCAGTGCCTGTTTCTCAGCGCAGTAAGAGGCACTAATGCCTTTCTCTAACAGTCTGATCAGGCTGGAGGTGCCATGAAGGAGAGAGATTAGAGGCCAGCTCCAAGCTGGTGTTAACAGAATTCCAGGCCTCTAAATGAGGGGTGGGGTGATGGGGAGGCTCCAGAATGGCTCACCAGTTTCAGAGAGGATGTTGGGAGTGTGATCCCTTCTCCGAGGAAGATGGGGGTAAACAAGCTTATCTCCCAGGGGAAAAGACGTGAGAGGGCACTCAGTGAATGAGGTTTCTCACAGTCAGGATATCCTCTCAGCTCCTATCCCTGGGCCTCAGTTTCCTCCTTTTTAAATGTGACACTTGGAATAGATGACTCCCCAGTGTGCCTTCCAACTGTAATTCTGTCATGAGAAGACACAGAAAACCCTTGTCTTCAGGGAACTTAGAGTCTAGGTAAGGAGACTCAGAGCACACCAGTTTCATGGACAGTTAAAGTGGAGAAGAGGGGCTGGGGAGGCTGGCTAATGCTTCAGGAAGCTCAGAGCTGAGGGCCTGGGGCCAGGACTGAGCTGAACTGAAGCCCTCTGATTGGGACCCAGAGCTGCCAGGACCTCTCCCCATTCCTACAGTGGGGCAAGGGATTGAGGTCAGAAGCTGCAGCCTCAGAGACCCTGCTCTCTGCAATCTTTGCAAGCTCAGTGCCTCTCCTGCCTCTTTGGGCCACAGAGACGCTAACCTGTAGGCCCTGAGGAGCAGCTCAGCCTGCATCTTGAACTCATTTTCTAGCACGAGGGGGTCTGGTTTTATGTCACAGTCCAAGGCACGTGTTTACTCAGCTTCCCTGCTCCCAGCCCAAGGAAAGATAACTGAACTTGATGGATAACCACTAATTGGATCATTACCTTCATTTCGAACTGATTGCCCCTAGCCACTGGGGGCATTAGTTTCAAGCTGGGGCCCCCAGTCCAGCCCAGGCAGGCTGTGGAGCAGAGGACGGCCCCATCAGCTCAGACCCCAGCAGGACCGTGAGCCCACAAGGGCTCACAACTGTACTCTTGCCAAACTCTGCCCTCCCACCGACATCCCTGCTGCTCGCTCCAGCACTCCGTGTGCTCAGCTAGCTGGGGTGCACATCCCTGGGCTGACGCCTCTCCTAGAGCGGCTTCTTGTCCTTGTCCCCGGTGTGCCCGGGGAGCACCAGTGCCCACCAAGCCCTGCTTCTCTGCCTTTTTTGAGCACCCCTCCCTTGGTGTGCCAGCTCCCTGATTTTTACAGTTTACCTCCCCAGACAGAAAACAGTGTCCTCAAAGGCAGGCCAACCCCTCTTCTCTCAGGGCCCCTTGTGGTGCTGGCCCTCGGAGGGGCATCCAGCGATGACCTACTGGTTGACTGATGTTATGGGGTGGGAGGGACAGGCCTGGAAGGAGGGCATAATTGATTCCATCTGAGGGATGAGGGAGGCAGGCACAGGCTGAGGGTAACCGATGCCAGGAGGGTGGGGGCAGGAAGGTCAGGAGTCCTGAAGGAGCCCCCACACCTGTGCCCTGGTGGCCTCAACCCGGGAGCCTCTGATAGAAAAAATTAGTTTACAGAAGTAATCCCTCTGAGAGTGATTAAATAAATTACCGTAACTCCTGAGATGAAATATGACAGCCATTAAAAACACTTTGAAAAATGTTTAATGACATAGGGAAATGTTCATACTAAATGGGTGAAAGAAAAACAAGTTGCAGAAAATAATGTAAGATATGATTCCATTAAAAAAATGTTAAAACATGCACATGCAGTGATGGTAGCTGATGAGTATGGGCCCTTGCGGCACACCCTGCACTGTGCTACAGGCTCCCTGCGTTCTCTTGCAGTCTTCACATCTCCTGGGAGCTCGGGTCTGGTCTGGTTCCCATTTTATATGTGAGGAAACCAAGGCACAGAAAATGAAGGAACTTTCCGAACTTTCTTTCTTGAAGCCTTTACAGCTCTGGATTTCTTTTGCTGTCTCGAAGACCCCGACACAGGGGACTCAGGTCAAACTGAAGCCATGCTCTAGGGAGAGTAGTTGGGGGTCTGTTGCGTGGGTGACAGGTGAGCTGTGCTTGGTGAAGGAAGGGATGTGGGGAAAGGGAAGCAGGCTGTGGCTGACTAGGAGGAAGAATGACTTCCTAATAGCTACTGGCTAGGGAAGAAGCCTGTGGCCCTGGACATGACCAGAAATGAGCTGGAGAGCAGCTTCCTTGAATGATGCTGGAGAGTGGATTTCCTCTGAGAAACTGCGATGATCTCTGCGGACTTCTGAGCCTTCCAGCCTGTGAGGAGTGCCAGCTTGGGAAAGAAGCCTAGGGCTTTCCCTGGTCGGGTGCCTGGGCAGAGAATCTCGAACTTGGGAATGCTGTTTCATCTCTATTTATGAACTATTTGTGCCCCCTTGAAATTCGTATTTGGAAGCCCTCCCTTCCTCCCCGGACAATGTGATGGTATTAGGAGATGGGGCCTTTGGGAGGTGATTAGATTAGAAGAGGTCATGAGGGTGGGGACATCATGAATGGGATTAGTGCCCTTATAAGAGTCACAAGAGAGCTTGCTTCCTCTCTCACCCTCTCTGCCTTGTGAGGACACAAGAAGATGGCCTTCTGCATCACAGAGGTGGATACTCATCTATAACCTCCCACAATATCCCCCTTATCCTAGACTTCCAGCCTCCCCAGAACTGTGAGAAAGAAATGTCTACTGCTTAATCCCTGGTGTCTGGCACTTTGTTCCAGGAGCCCACACTGATGAGAGCCCCCAGGAGCTCAGTGCCTTCCCCAGGCACTCCTACAGGTGTCCTTAAGAGAGTGTGGACTGTGGCCACTCCTCTTGGCCCTCTCTGTCTCTCAAACATGCATGCACTCCTTGTGCTAAAGGCCCTGGAGCCCCAGATCAGGTTTTACAACATTTCCTACATAGGGGTACCAGGGCAAGCTTAGGCAGTGACACTGAACGTTCTGGAGAAAAGTCATAGTAACCCAGTTACAGAGTTGTTCTGCAGAGAATGGCTCGGGATAGGGAGACTGAGTCTCTTCTTCTTGACCTCTGTGGCCTCCTGAGATGTTGCATTAACCTGGCCAACCCAGGGCCTGGGAGGTCTGAGAGGTATGCGTGTCGTGGGGGTTGGGGTGGGGATGCATCACCTGACTGAGATCCTCAGAGTCTGCTTACAGCTTTCTAGGCAGCACCCTGAGCTTCAGAATAGGACACTGGATGAGCAATTCAAGCTGACATCATCCTTTAATCTCACAGTGCCTATGGGTGTTGATCGTGGTATTTGGTGATAAATCAACCAACCTCTCTTAATTGCCTGGTAATTGTGTATCCGGCCTTGCATGTGCATGTGTGGGCACATGTTTACATGTCTGAGGTGGGGAGGTGTTGAACAGGAGCCATGGCCCTGCTTTGGGAGTAAGATGGACCCAGGAGGAAACTGTTCACAGTAAACCCAAAAGGCTAGATGCTGCCCACTTATGAGTTGGGGGGAGACATGAGTTGCTTGTCTGCTGGAAGGACTGGGCATGAAGCAGCATGTGCCTGCTGTCTGAACAAGCCCCAGTTAGCCCACTTTTATACTTAATGGAATACTCTTTTATTCTGCTTTAAAAGAGGTCATTGAGTGTTCTCAGATGTGGAAGGTTTTGATATGTACACTCAGATGCAAACTTGAACCCTGGGCACATGGGCCCACTCCTCCAGCTGAGTCTCTCCTTCTCCACCTCTCCCCTCTCCTCTCTACTTTTTCCTCCTCTGCTCCCCTCAATTTAAACCTCCTATTCTGCCCTATGCACAGCAATGTTTTTCTTTCCAGGGTAAATGGGGGTGGCATTTACTCGTATTGAGCACCTAGTATGTGACACCCTTGGTGCTAAGCACTGCTTCGATGGGATGGAAGGTGAGTGGGACTTGGTCTTTATCCTCATGGAGCTTGTGAGTGACACTGCAGAGCCACAAGGAGAGGGGAGTCAATGATGTCACTGAGGCTCCAAGCCTCAGTGTTGTGAGCAGAGGTGCAGAGTGTGAGGGGTGGGAGATGGGAGAGGAGGACAGAGGATGAACTGGGGGGAAGGCAAGTCAGTGTTTGCTCAGCCTGACTTTTGAGGGGGAGCAAGCACCCCCCATGGTTAGATAGAGCAAGGTGCCAATAAAATCTTCGGTCCAACCTCCTGGAATGCCTGACTTCTCACTGACCCTGGCACAGTCTGGCCAGGTGGGCATACAGCCTGACATCTGACTTACTCTCTGCTCTTTCTTGCCCCATCCTTCCCTGATCTCTTCCCTGGACTTCTCTGGTTATTTACTGCTGGGCTCCAGGAGAAGCCTCCAGAATGCCATTGCACTCAGGGATGTCTGCCTAGGCTGTGCTGAAAGCAGAGCCAGGCTCCAGAGCCTGACCTGGCAGTGGTCCTCTCTCTTTCCCCACTGCGAAGTTGCCCCAAGAGGTGAGAAGGACCCATCTGGAATGCCCCTGCCCAACAGGGCTGATTCTGATGCTCTCTACCCCATTTGATGTGACCCACTACTGGACAGCACCAATTTCCTCATCTACCTCCTCCTTTCCTTAGGAGTCTTGGGCCCAGGAGGAATTATTAGCTTCTTGGTGGGCACCATGGACTTTGCCAAGGCCTTCTGTGAATTCACCAGCCTATTTAGCTGCAGGAAACCAGTGAGTTCCAGAGTCCACACTCCTTCAGGTAGCTCATCTCCGTCTTTTAAATAGTTCTTCTTCCATCGCTGTGGAGCCGGGCCCAGGGTAGCAGCAGCCATCTTGTGTCTTCCCCATGCACAAGGTGTCTTTAGCTCTTCTCCTTCCCTTCGTGTATCCATCTGGAGAAGGGAGGGAAAAACAATGAGCTGGGTGTTATAAAACATATAAATTTTTTTTCTCACTAAAGCCTGTCAACCTTGCTCCTACGTTGTATTATGCTTTTTCACATGGAGAAGGAATCTGAGGTTCAGAGAATTCTCCCAGTTGCCCAAGGTCTTATTGTTAGTGGGGTTCAGTTGCATTAGAAACTCATGTCTCTGGCTCCAGGGCCCTTGTTTGGTTTTTGTTATGGGTTGAACTGTGTCTCTCAAAAAGAAATATTGAAGTTCTAACCCTTGGTACCTGTAAATGTAACCTTATCTGAAAATAGGGTCTTTGCAGATCAAATGAAGTTAAGATGAGCTCATACTGGATTAGGGTGAGTCCTCATCCAATTGCTGGTGTCCTTATGAGAAAGGAAACTTTAGACCCAGAGAAGATACACAGGGAGAATGCCCTGTGAAGATGGAGGCAGAGATTAGCGACACCTCTGTGAGCCAAGGAGCGCCAAGGACAGAGGGGGAGAGGTGTGGAACAGGTTCTGGCCCCCAGCATGCAAATGGAGCCAACCCTGTTGATACCTTGATTTGGGGCTTCTAGCCTCCTGAATTATGAGAGATTAAATTTCTGTTATTTTAAGCCATCCAGTGTGTGCTCATTTGTTATGGCAGCTCTAGGAAAGAATACAGTTTCTTATACCTCACTCCATGCCAAGAATGCCTCTTTTTCCTGGCCTAAAACCAGTGGACTCCTTCAGAACCCACTCTTAGGATCCTTCTCTCTGGGGTCAACCCAGATCCAGTTAAGAAGCTCTTGCCTGAGTCCATCAGGGAGCTGCTCGGTAGGTGACCGCAGACCAGTGGGTGAGTAAACAGCTTATTCTTGTGGCCACTTAAGGCTTTGTGGAGGCAAAAGCATGGTAGAGAACAGAAATTGGAGATGTAGGATAGGGAGCTAATTTTAGTGGGAATGGTGAGCAGTGCATGTAAAAGCACCGGGCATGATAAGGCATGGTGCTTATTATGTTGTAGGTGAAAAATTAATGTCAGTAAAAGAAAGCATGAAAGCAGGTGAAATCAGGTATGAGCCACTGTACATTTGCTGGATACAGGTTTTAGGCAAGAGCATTGTTAACTAAATTGATATGAGTGATTTGTCAAAGGTATACATCCAGTGCAGTGGGGGAAATAAAGCTTCTGGCCTCAGAAGTTACGAATTCTGGCTTTTATTCTGCTGCTTCCTAGTGTTTGTGACTGCTGGCAAGTCATTTAATCTCTCTGAAATTCAGTTCCCTCAACAGTAAAATGGGGATAACAAAGTCTTCCACCTTGCATTTGTAAAAATGAAATGGCAAAAAACTTGAAATTGGTTTGTAAACTGTAAAACACATGAATATGCAATATTATTATTCATATTATTATTGACTGATCAGTTTCTTCATCGTCCTGTGAATGCCCCATACTCAGTTGAGCCTCTGAGTCTTTGCTCATGGTATCTGTGCCCACTTGGAAGTCCACCTGTGTTAAGAATAATTTTGGATACAAATGACAGAAACCCAAGACAACAGTGGTATGTTTCACTTAATAACCTGGAGACACTCCAAGGCTGGTATGGGTGACTTAGGATCATTTTGTCTTTTTGCTCTGTGATGCCTGGGTTGCCATTTCCAAGGTCACCTTATGGCACAATGTAGCTGCTGGAGCTCCAGCCATTACATCTTCATTTCATTAAAGAAGAAGAGAAGACAGCAGTCAGGCTTCCTGTCTTTGAGGACACTCTCTGGGAGTTTGCATATGCCACCTCTTTATACATCTCATTAGCCTGACCTTAAATTGTATGGACACATCTATCTTCTGGAGAAACTAATAAATGTGGTTTTATTCTGGGTAGTTTTGTGGGTGACTAAAATCAGGGTTCTATCATCATTGAACAAGGAAAGAAGAGTGTTTGGCGAGAACTAGGATCTCTACCATTCTCTTTATTTTGTCTCTATGGATCCATATTTAATTTTTCAAGACCAGGTGAAGTTCACCTGCAAAATAAGGAGTCTGTATTAGAAAGATACATAGTTAGTCCACAGAATACATCCTTTATGCCATGCCGTGAGCTAAATGTTATACATGGATGATCTCATTTAACCAGCACCACAGCCCTGTGGGCTAGACACTATCATTGTCTCAGTTTGATACACAAGGAACTATGGCTCTGAGCCATGAAATGTCATAGTTTAGGTTTTCCGGGAAGCAAACTCTGGAATGGAGATAAGCAACTAGTGGGCAGGACATGTATGAGGGGGTGCTTTGGGGGCTGAATGCCTGTGGAAGGGAGAAGAGGGAAGCAGGCTTGGGCAGAGGGAAGTTCAGCTGTGATGCAGTTCCAATATAGGTCTCAGCAGACTCCCCAGAGAACTCTAGAGCTGGGAAAGCACTAGGCCTTTAGCCCCCTGTGCTGGTTCCTCACTGGACATAGGCTGCCCAGGAAATTGGGCCTGAACTTGGGCAGATCACTCTGTCGCTGAGGAGGCTGAGAGCTGAGGGCTTTCTGTCAGCAGTTCTCCCAGGGACTGAAGTTTAAGTCCTTTATTCTTGAAGCAGGATCCTGGAGGGATCAGAGTCCCCCACATAAAGTCACTCAACTAAGCTTTGACTAAGTAGCAAGTGACAAAGATGTGACTAGTGCCAGCACACTGGGCCCAGCAGTTGGGCTTGTCCCCCAAACGGAGTCCCCCTGACTTGCTCAAGGCCCCAGCCAGCAAGTAAGTAATGCCCACAATTCAAGCACCTTCATCTATATTCAAAATCAAATTTGCTGCATTGCCTCCCTGGAGTCTCTGTTGGTGCTTTCTCCTGGGAACTTGGTCTCTATGGATTCTACGTGCTGTGTTCTTTCTTCTCTCTGAACAAACTCTGGCTGTAAATGCTACTTTGGCTGAAAGATTTGAAGTCCCTTGATCAAATCAGTGCTTGTTGATAAAGGTCTCCTAGGGGATCAGCCCTCCACCAGGTGGAGTAGGATTCTGAAGTGTCACAAGCTGCTTGGAGAGCCAAGGCTACTGCCTGTGGAGTTGCTGGCGCTTGCAGCAGGGCAGAGTGCAGTGCATGCTGCCCGTGAGTCCCGCCCGCAGGGCTGCGGGTTCAGAGGAAGGAGCAGTCAACCTGGCTGCACGGGAAGACTGGCGCTCATGCCTCCTTTCCCCTCACTGCCCATCATGGGCTCCCAGAGGCTGGCACCAGATTTTCTCATCTTTTGGAATCTATTAAGTGCTCAGTAAGTGGGTGTGGATTCTCGAACCATAAAACAGAAGGAAGACAGTCATGTTTCTCATCTCAGAGGTGAGAAAACAGAGACCCACACGGCAGCACGACCTGCCCAGGGCGACGCAGCCAGGCGGCGGTAGCACAGCTGGATTGAGAGGCTGGCTTTCCTGACCTGTCCACCAGCCCACACTGCCCAGCTAACTGAGGGTGGAGAGACTGGATGCAGACTGCAGGCTGGTCGCTGCCTTCTGGTAGTCTCAGTAAGGCTCTCAACACCATCACTGTCATAATGAAGAAAGAAACAAAATATCGGACTGGGAATAGGAGGCCCATGGAAACACCCTGCAGATCTCTATGTCTGATTTCCACCAGGCCCAGCTGCCTCCCTGCTAGTCCAGGGCAGTTGCCTCAAGAAAGAGGGGGCGGGGAGCAGACGGTACAAAAGTTCTTTCTACTTTGGGCTTAACACCTGGGACAGCAGACAATGCCCAGTCGGCTAAGAAGATTTAGGAGTGATTCTGTAGGAAGCCAGAGTGTAATAAGCTTTAGATCAGCAGTTCAATATTCAGAAGGCTTTTGCCCACCACCCGAGAGAGACTTCCTAAGACACTATAACCTGCATCTTCCCCCTGAAACATCTTAGCTCCATGAAGCAATAAAACAATCTGGCCTAAGTTACTGAACTTCTTTGAAGTCTGGGAGAGGCCCATAAATAAGGTAGGTACTTTGGAAGGGGGCATTCATTTTGAGGGATCCCTATACAACTCTTTCCTAGTCACATTGATTTGTAGCCGCCTCTAAGTCAATTTCCTGAGGTTCATAAATCTTGATTCGAGCAAAACTAAAATGTCATCAATATTTATTTGATGCATTTCTTACCACTCCATAGGAAAAGAAGGAAAAAAATGTCAGCATTCTCACCTGCCACCTTGGAGCAGGCATGGGACATGGCCATTCCAGGCTCCTTACAGACCATTTTATCAAGAACCATAAACCCTGGGTAACAAATGTACCATTTCATGGCCAGCAAGAGTGGTAACTGTCACTGGAGAAATAAAACTGAGTTATTGTTTCCAGTTTCAAAAGAGCAGCAACAAGTATAAAAAAAAACCAAAACTGTATGTGATCCCTGTCGTCTTCTCCTCAGACACCTGCAGCCATCTAATGTTTCACTGAATCCTGCCACATAAATGCATAGCTTCACTCACTAATCCATATGGCTCCAGAGACCACTGTTACATGAGAACTTAAACTGATGGGGCCAGGCAGCCCAGGGCAGCTTAATCTTTTTTAATTCAAATCGACTGAGTCCCATGTGGCCCGGAGATGATACCCTATATGCTGCAATCAGACTGACCTAGACTTCTTGTGCTCTAAATGATTAATGAAACTGCCTCGAGTTTGTTTCTATGGTGATTGGAAACCTGACCCGGGCAGAGGAATCTGCCATTCACGGAGAACGGAACCCAAAGGGGGGCACTGGAGACTCTGACCACCAGTCAGGAAGGGAAGATGCTCACATGGTTCGAGTTCCCCTCCCAGGCCTACTGCCAGGCTCAGAAGGTGGAAAGAGGGGAAAGAAAATGGCCCTTTTGGGGAAGTTTTAACTCAACTAAACTGCAGTTTTTCCACCACACCCCCTTAAGAATTTTAAAACTCTTAAGCATTCCTAAAGCAAATGACAGAAGAGTTGAGAGAAAACAGCATTTAACTCACCTTTGGTTTCCTAAAAACATGAATAAATGAAATAAAATGAAACCATGAAATCTTTGGTTTCCTTCTTTGGCATGAATGGTTTGATCCCTTATCAGTATTATGGAACCAGCTGAGTATCTCTCATCCCCGTTCACTATCTTGTTTTATTTGTTTTTCTTCCTCATTTGAAATAGGTCATATTTGAGCCTCACATGGCAAAACTTGCTGTCAGAACTGGCCTAGGCGGGCAGTGTGGGACCTAAGGGGAATTAGATGTCTTTGACGGACAAGCAGTGGGCATGCACAGTTGGTGCCAACGGTCACCTGCTGCCATCCACCTGGTGGGACAGGTGGGGTCCTGCTTCAGGATGGGGCCCATCCTCGCTTTCCCGTCAGAGCCCTAATCCCTGTGCAGGTGCCTCGGCCCCCAGTCCTGAACCTTTAGAGAGGTAGCGCCGGGCACAGCAAAGAACATACCCCATCATTTTAAAACCTGAGGCTTCATCCAGTGTGGCTGACTGAGGGATAATGACTATCAAAGTTGGGGGGACATCACTCTCCTAATGCCCTTCTTCATGGGGTCCCTGGCCACCTCCTTATACACCCTGTCCATAAATCTTTGAGGCCTCGTGTTTGCTAGAGAAGAACCTCCAAAGTGCTGAGACATGCAAGGCCCTCTAAGATTCCTCCCCACCTCTCCAGCTCTATCTCCCACTTATCTCTGCCAGCTGTCCCCGAATGCCCTCCATGATTTCCCCATTCTCTGCCTTTGCTTTGCCGCTCCCTCTGCCTGGAATGCCCTCCACAACTCCATCTGTTGAAGCAATGCTCTCTGGTCCCCAAGACCCAGCTCAAATGTCATCTCAGCACAGGGGCATCCCAGCTACTCAATCATGTTGCGTCACACATTCCCCCCATGTGTGCCTTTTATAACAGTGTGTCCCAGGCTCTGCCTGGTGGGAAGGAGCGTCTTGCTCCCAGTCACAGAGCTTGGCACAAACTGTGTGCTCAATCAGTGTCTAGTCAATTGAACTTCTTCCAGTCCTGTTCCTCGGTCCCTGTCTCCAGTGACTGCTAGGTGCAAGGTTCATTTGGCCATCATGCTGTTGTCCCCTGGCAGTCACTGCTAGCTGTCCCCAGTGTTTGTGGGTCAGCACACGCCTAGGAATGCCTCTGGGATGGTGACCAGTAACTGCTCCAGGTGGGCTCTAAGATACCCTTCCAACTGAGCTGGAGCTCATCTGGCTCAACCTTCTGCAAACTGACACCCTCCCTGGTGAAGGCCTGAGCTGGTCCTCACCAGGCTGAGTGCTATTTAGAGGGTCTATCTCGTCAGGCCCCTTTATGGTGACTCGGCCATGCTGGATGCATCTGTCAGGCAGTGCCCCCCCTCTGCTCTTGGCAGGGGAAGGAGAACTTGAGTAAGAACGGGCCTCAGCCAGCCTCTCACCCATCCAATTAGATGAGCAATCCTTTGGCCTTATCTGACTCTCCCACAGAGGGGGATATCATGTGTGCCTGTTTTGTTTTCTGAAGACACGGGTGGCAAAACTAGGGTGTGGGGCCCTGGCGAGGAGGGAGTGGTTTCCAGATGCCTAGGAACAGATATTTGGGTGAGCAGAGACAGGGTGACTGCCTCTCTGGCAAGTGAGAAGCCTGAACGAGTTATATCTCCATTTCACTGAACTACAGGCCGCAAGTCTGCCATCTGGCGCCCCCATACCCAAAGCCCAGAGCTCACAGACTAGTCCTCTGTCACTTGTCCTAGCTTCTGCTTCATTTCACAGGGTCACAATCCTGGGATCTGTAATGCTTTGTAAGCGGTCAAGAACATCTCTCCATCTCTCCCCTGCTCCTTTGACCTCCTCCTGCCCACCACCCTGTACAACCAGAATGGCACTTGGCATGGCTGTACATTTTGAACATCACGTTGTATTTTGAGGGGGTTGGAAAAGTCCCATCACCTCCAGTCAGAAGGTTTTCCCTGGATGGTGTGAGTGCTCTGTGGGATCCAGGCAGGCGGGGGTGCTGGGCAGGCAGGAAACCTGGGGACCGAGTCAACCGCTGAGGTGAGGAATGTGAGAGGCACAGCAGACACGGCAAGAGGCAAGTGAAGCCATGAATATTTAGACGAGTTGGAGAGTGGAATTTAATCTGACACTGATACGCAGGAGGATTGGATTGATAGCCAAAAATCTAAAATTAGAAGCAGTCTGTCATGGGAATTTAGAGCTCAGGCTCTAGAGAAGAACTGGGTTAAAAACTGAATTTCTCACCAACTGAGTGGCCTTGGGCAAGTTACTTACCCTCTCTGTCCCTCAGCTTTCTCATCTGTAAAGAGGAAATAATAAAGCACTTCTATGGATTGTTGTGATGATAAGTGAGTTCGTGCAACAGGGCTTGGACATAGTACGTACTAACTTCGGTTATAATTGAATAAAGGCCAACATCGTGCCCTTCTGAGGGGCTGCTGTTAGGGTCTTTCTTTCTCTAAATTCCTTTCACTGCTTTCCAAAATCCTCTGGCCCCCATTTCTGCCCCTTTATATTTGTTTTGGAGGAAAGAAGGATCTAGGTCACCACAGTCCAGGAGAAATACAATGTAAGACACACATGGACTAAAAATTTCTACAAGTCACACTAAAAAATAAAAAGAAACAGGTAAAATTAATGTCATTAATATATTTCATTTAATCCAATACATCTAAATAATATCCTTTTAACATGTAATCAATACAAAAACTTGTAATGGAGCTATTTTACTTTTTTTTTTTTGCATACTAATCTTTGAAACTAGTGTATGTTTCACATTTACAGCACATCTCCATGTAGGCACTAACTTGTCATCTGAAATAGTTGATTGGATTTGGATTTCATCAAACTGACAGTTGAAAAAGTAGCTCTGCATACTCACTTGTTCCAAATCACTTGATTTGGTTTTCCAGTGACTGAATCCAGGATCATTTTTTAAATTAAAATTCATTAAAGTGAAATAAATATTTGATTTTTCAGATGCACTCGTCACATTTCAAGTGCTTGGTAGCCATGTGCGGCTCCTGCTTTGGACAGAGCAAATCTAGAAGGGGAGGAATTAAGCATGAAGAAATGGTGTCTGGCTGTAGGCATCTCAGACACAGGGAACGTACTGGAACAGAGACTCTGCAACATTCTGAGCTTGTTCTTAGTGGTGGTGGGAGGCGCATGGGGTGATGGGAAGACAGGGTATACTGGGAATTCTGTTTGTTCTTTCCAGAAACAACACATGCCAGTACCCACCATCTACCCGGGTGCTGGCCCTGGTGCCAGAGACACATTGGGAGTTACTGCTTTGAACAAGAATTGTGTCCCCCAAATTCATATGTTGAAGCCCTAACCCCCTAAGTGTGACTTTGTGAATTTGGAGAGAGGACTTTCCAGGCTACATGAGGTTCCAGGGGTAGAGTCGCGATCTGATAGGACTGGTGGTCTTTTAAGTACAGGAGGAGAGGGAGCTCTCTTCATCCGAATGCAGCACTGAGGCAAGGGCCCGTGAGCACCCGCCTGTGGGTGGGTGGCATCTGCAATCCCGGTTGCTCTCGCCAGAACCTGATTCTGCTGGCACTCTGATCTTGGACCTCCAGCCACCAGAGCTGTTAGTAAATACATTTCTGTTGATTCGACCTCCTGCTCTGTGGTATTTTTTAGGGCATGAGCTGGCTAAGACAGCTAGTACTGAAGAAAGAATCTACTCAAATCCAAGTATTAATTGGGATTATTTTCATCAAAAGTAGCCCCTTACACCTAGCTGGGGTGACAGTGGCTGAAAGACACCAATCCCAGTTGTGGGCATTTGTATGTTGTGAAGGCCTTCCTGCACACCATCTCTGTTGGGTCTTTGCAGAAGCTGAGACTTAGAGGGGATTCAAGGACCTTGAGCGATTTGCCCACAGCCACCAGCATGTGCAGGGCAGAGCTGGGGCACAGTGCAGAACCTGGAGCCCCGGACCGGCTCTGGGACTTGCTCCCTTCACCCTGGATAGAGGGCTGAACGGCTGTCATGGGTGGCCCCTGTGCTGTATGATCCGCAACCCTGGGAGGCTGTGGGGAGGTCTCAACCTCAGCCAGGCAGTGGGGGCCCTCCTGGGAAATCACCTTCATCTAGGGCCATTTGGGGGCAAAGTTTCTGACTCTTGTATCTCTTTGTTCCTTTTGTGAAAAACATGTAACTGAAAATGGAAAGAATAAAAACTGGAGGAAAATGAACAAGTGCGCAGAAGCGCTCCTGCTCTCCTGCCCCTTAGGCACGGGGGGAGCTGTACATTTCACACTGGGTCACGGCTGTTCGCAGGCAGCCTTTGCTTCTTCAGTGTTGTGCTGGAGGTGAGGACATGTGGCCCCGACCTGAAGGACATGGCACAGGAACATGGTAATCAGGTTCCTACAGCGGAGCCTCATCAGTACAGCGCATGATGATTTATTTGTGGAATGAATGAGCGAAGGGAGCACAGGGTCATAAGAACCCCAAGTTCTCTGTATAACAATCGTAAGCAGATGACCTAATTCTGTAACTGCCTGGGGGTTTCTATAACTGGTGACCCTGCACACATCCCACTGGCCAGGCAGGGTCTCCAAGCCAGGCAAGACCTCTACCCCTTTGCTGTCAAGATGTCTGGCTCTGATTTCCCTACTGACTTTAGGCCTGGCTTTGCCTCCCGAGTTTGGATGGCAAAGACCTCCTGTCTCTTTAAACTGGGGGTTAATTTGAGAAGAGGCAACAGGGCCATGTGCTCACTTGGCGAACACATAGGAAAGCTGGGAGCTGGAAGGCCTTGGTTCATAGCCAGCTGTATCCTTCATAGGCTGTGTGACTCTAGGCAGGCCAGCCTACCTTACATATAAGAGCACCACGAAAAGATCAGTGGTCTACTGTGTCCACTGTTACTACGTCTTACACAACACCAGCCACCACTGAAACGTTTATGGAAAAATTAACTGCCCTGGCACAGTCTCAGCTGAGTTCTCTGATACTGGAATGCTCTTTCTGCTGATCTGATTGGACAAACAAGAGGCTTTACTCCTTCAATCAAGTCTTCATTCACCTATGGAACCATTTCACCATTGAACAAATGAATGGTAATCATAATTAATAGTGATGAGTATCACTAACACTTACAGATCGCTTACCGTGTGGTCACACACTATGCCAAGCGCTTCACACGTATCATTTCATTTCATCGCCACCACAGCCCACTGAGGCAGACATGGCTGGGAAGCCTGGGGCAAGTGGAGGGATCAAGTGCCCACGCTTTGGCAATGGGCGGCCTGGCTCACTGTCGCTAGCCGTGTGTGTTAACCTAGCTGTCTAATGGGGATGAGAAACATACCTGTGTCACAGGATTCTTGCCAGGATCAGAGAGATGATGTATGCAAAGCACTTAGAAATGCACATTCTGCGTTTTCAAACTATTTCAGCTGCCATTATCATTAATCCCCATTTTATAGGTGGGGAAACTCATTACAGAGTAACTAAACAGCTTGCTCCAAGTCACAGTTTATAAGTGATACATGAAGATTTGAACCCTGTCTGACTTCCTAATCCTTGCTTGTAATCACTACACACTACAATGAATACAAATGTGTTCATCTTCTTTGTCTCAGGCCCTGTGCTGGGCAGTTGGCAACCGATTTTGTCATTTAATCTTCCAAATAATTCTGTAAAATTAATTTATCTCCTGGACAAGGAGGGGTCTGGGAGGAGCTCCCAGCTAAGCCAATGTATGAGGAGGATGGTCTGTTCTGAGTGTGAGAGGGCTGCCCAGCAGAACCATCCCTGAGTATTATACCAGAAGGGAAGGTGGCTACCCTGTAAGGGGAAGGACAGGGTTTTTGGAGTTATAAGGAGGGACATCAATACTGCTTGAGAGGTCAGGAAAGTTTTCCTGGAATGCCAGCCCCAACTAAAACAGCTGCAAATTTGGTGAGAGCAGGATTTTTGGTTCCTTTTGCTCACCACTGTATGTCAGATTCCACAGAGTACCTGACATATTATGGGTGCTTCATAGACATTTGTTGAAAAATGGAAAAGGAGCTCTAAATTACGTTCCAGGCAGAGAAAACATTGTGTGCAAAGGCCCAGAGGTATGAGAGAGAATGGCTGCTGGGGAAGTATATTAGTTGAGCCTCTTCTAAGCCTGGAGAACTGTGATGCTGATTCAGGCGAGGCCCCTTCTGGGGTGGGGCAGGACCTAAAATAAAGGCTCATAGGAATAAGTAAGATAGCAGTTCATCTAAGCCTGGCGTGGAAATCCCAGGGAGTAATGAAGAGGACTGTCCTTGCATCTCTTAGTCACAGGCAGGATGGTGACAGCGGGTAGATGGACAGAGGAGAGCCATGGGTAGGTGGCAAATGAAAACCCTTGACAGTTTCCAGTCTATAAGTTGAATCTTGGCTCACTGTGCAGAGCCACAGGGAAGGAGAGGCACACAGCCCAGAGAGCCAAAAGGTTCAGCGATATCCTAGTGCTAAAGCTGGAAGCAGTCCTACGTCTCCAACCACACAAAAAGCCTGGAAACCAATTTATGTAAATAGTACTAAGCCATCAATCAACTAATCAAAAGCAATAAACATTTTCCAGCACCTGCTATGTGCAAAAGTCTTGCACAGAATATTTGAGGTGGAGGGACCTTAGGGGTCATCTCCATTTTGCAAATAAGAATAGAGTCCATCTGTGAAAGGGACTGAGAACAGAGATGTGAAACTCATATTTGCTAAACATCTTCCATTTTACAGGCATTTTTCAGGTCATTTCACCCGACTGTGCAGTTGAATTTTTTTCATTTTACTTTTTAGATGAGGAAGCTGAGGCTCCCAGTTTTAGGAATTTGTCCTAGGTCCCCCAGCTAATCAGCAGTGCCACCAGGACTTGAAAGGACTCACCCTGCTCCTTCACCTTTTGAAAGACGTGGCCCATACAAAAATGACAGCTAACAATAGACGTGCTGTTCAAGAGCATAGGACTCTGCCACTAGCTTGATGGGTGGCCTTAGACAAACGACTTACAGCTCCCTGGACTCTTGTTTATTTTCGAAATAGAGAAAATGGAGATGGCCTCTATGGGCTCTTCCAGCTCCAGCTTTCAATGGTGAGGACATAATTAAAGAAAGTATTGCCCATTGGTTATCAAATGAGGGCAATGTATACTACTGTGTACGAACCAGCACCGGTGGAGACAATTAGGATGTGCCTCTGAAGACTGGAAAGCTCACCAGGGTGAATTGCAAGGAGGTAGCTTTTGAGAATGCCTGGGCCAGTACAGTCAGTCAGCCTACGGTGTTTGTCTGGCCAGTACACTGAGGACGTCTTAAAAGCATCGAGTTGGTAAAGCCCCTGGTTTCTCACCCACTGCCAAAGATCTGATTTGATTTCATATGGACACCATGGCCCAGCCCTTCACTCTGGTTCCTGCACCAGCCCCAGCCCAGCCCAGCCTCTGGCGTGCACGTGGGCTGCAAGTGGCTCCCCAGACTGTACACACTTTTGGTTCCTGTAAGTAGCTTTGACAGAGCTCAGTGGTATTCCCAGGGTGAGAGCTGTTTTCTTTTAAAAAACAGATGTTGATGAGAATAAAGTCTGAAGAGAAGACTGCAATATAAGTGGATTTTTAAATCACTTCAACTTACAGGAATTTACAGGACATGTTTTAAAAAATATAGCCCCCTACATGATTCCTATTACAAGTTCTATTGATGAAAAGGTTCAACCACGTTTGGTTTAACATCTTTAATACAAAGGGGCACTTCAGAACACATTTCCAGATGACAAAGGATATAGGTTGTTTTTCTTTTTATTAGACCTTACTTTGTCAATGGGGCTCCCCTATTACCTCTTTTTCCTTTTTAAAAATTAAAAAGGTAATGCAAATAGCCTTTCACTTAGAGAAAAGGAACTGATGATATTTTGGATACATTTAACTCTTTTTAAAAATAGAAAACACACATGTGATTAAAACTTAAAAAACAAAAAGATAATCAGTGAAAACCTTCCCTCCCACCCAACCCCAAGCACTCTGTTCCCCTCCCCAGAGGCAACCAGCATTATAAGTTTTTGGGAGATCCTTCCAGAGATAAGTTATTCATAAACAAACACACACTTGCCTATTATTTTTTCTTTTTACATATCATACATCCTGTTCTATTGTTTTTTATTTAGCAATATATCCTGGAGGTCATTCCTTTTCATTATATAAAGACTTTCTCATTCTTTTTTTTCAGCTGTATACTATTTCACCACAATTTATTTAGTAAATCCTCTAGATATTTGGACTGTTTCTAATCTGTTACTATTATAAAAAGGCTGCAAAAAAAGAGCCTTCTATATGCGTAATTTTTCACACATGCTCATATATCCATCCATAGGATAAATTGCTAGAAGTGGAAGTTTAAGGCCAAAAGATATGGGCATTTGTAATTTTGATGGATTAAACTTTCATTTTAAAATCACCTATAATCCCTTCTCCACTGTTAGTCATGCTAGTGTTTTTATGTATAATTTTCCAGAGTTGCTCATTTAACAAGTATTCACTGAGCCCCTAGGGGCTCAGTGTTCTATTAGACACTGGACATACAACACTGAACAAAACTGACTTAAAGACCAGAGGGGGAGGCACATGATGGGCTGGAGCAATTGTATGAATTGCCCCATGACACTTGGGTGTCAAAGAATTATTCCCCCCAAATCCCATCAAATCTGGCTCTCAGCTCCACCCATGCCAAGGTCTGCACTAAGTTCAACATAGTTGTTAGGGTCATTTCCTTTCCCATGGATTTACCAAAATCCTGGGGTTTTTGTGGCTAGAAAATCAGAGGCAGCTTTCCAATGCTTAGCCCACCATCTCAGTCCCTGCAGTTCTCCTGCTCTGCCTGTGTGCAGCCCTCCACCGTTCCCATCAACCCCCCTGTGGGTTCCCAGCAGCCCTGGGTTGCTTCAGAGCTGAGGCACTGCATTCTGCCCCTGGGAATTTACTCAGTTTCCTGGTACAATCCCTTCTTGCCTTCTTTTTAAAACATCAGCTTCCAGTCCTTCCTTCCCTTGCCCAGTGCTAGCTGCCTTCTCACAAATCCACCAATACCTGGCAGAGGCAACCCTCCCAAAAGAGCCTGGACTTTAGACTGCAGCAGTTTAGCAGCTTTGAGAATTGGGGGAGGGCAATCACATTTTTCCTTCCTGGGGTTTCTGTGTCCATGGGAATAAAGCAAACAGTCATATGTAAATAAATTTTCCCACTACTTAAATAAGTACATTAAAGTACAATTGCAAGCCATGGCAAGCCCTGTTTTGCTCACCTCTGTAGTCCCTGCACCTAGAACACTGCTTCACCCATAGCAGGTGCTTGCTGAATGCTTGCTGACTAAAGAATGAAATATTATGGAGAAAAAGAATGGGAGAATGTCTGGGAGAGAACACTGGAGCTCGGGGTGACTGCTTTGGCCTGGCTGCTCAAAGACAGTGTCTCTGAGATGACAGTTCCACAGATCCTTGCGAATCTGTGAATTGTATGGGAACAAGCCTTCCAGACAGCCAGGAGTGTGGGGGACCCCAGAGGTGGAAGGGAGCTGTCTGAAGTTGAGCACAGAAAGCATTGTGCAGAGGGGCGGCAGAAGGAGGTGACAAGATTCTTCAAGATGACAAGGCAAACTGTAATGCGAAAACTTGCTGGGGAGTTTAAGCCGGGGAAGAAAATGATTTGTTAGAATTCTTTGCTTTGTGAAAGGATATCTCCCTGGCAGCTGTGTAGGAGTGGGTTGGAGCAGAGAAGTGGATAAATAAGATCCTCGGAAGGCATGGCAATTGCCATGGCAAGAAGAGATGGGTGGGGTGGGAAGGATGGAAAAGTGTGGGCAGATTAAGATAAGATTGTAGAGGTAGACTTAGGTAGAACTCAGTTATGGATCCAATGTAGGAGACAAAGAGAAAAAGGAACATTTAAAGAATCATTAAATTATTGTGGGCTGGTAATAACTGTGAGGCAAGAGAGGCAGTCATGTAGGAGTGAATGTGTGTCTATCTCTGGGGTAGCATTGAGAATAGAGGTAAAAGTCAACCTCCCCAAGTTCTGGCCCTGCCTCTGCTGGGTCAACTATGGATCCTAGGCAGGTTTCCTGCACTCGGTGCCTCCATTTCTCATCTTCCTAAATGTTTATGAGGATTAACTGACATAATCTATCTAAGATGCTTATAGTAGTGCCTTTCACATAGGGGAGTACCTAGTAAGATTTAGCTATTTTTATTATGTACTTTTCCATTGGCATTTAAAATAGATAGACAATATTCCATGTTATGAACACATTACTTAACCAAATCCCCAGTTGGATTGTTTCTGGTGCTGCAGCTTAATAATAATAGTACAGTGGTTAAGAGCACAGACTCAGGAGCTAAACTGCCTGGGTGTGAACTCTGATCCCAGTGTTTACTAATATGTAATCAGCAATAGCGCCAGATTGCTTAGAACATCTTAAATACCATGGCAGCACTGGCTTTTATCACGGTGTGTCAGCTCCTCTTTTAAGCACTGGTTTCCTCATTTAATACTTATAACATCCCTATGAAGTTATTATTAGGAAGTATATTATTATCCCATTGTTACAGACCAGAAAACTGGAGTGTAGACATGATGTGAGCCTAGACTCCAGAGCCCCTTTGACATATTATTTTATATGTATCTTTACTCACCTATACAACTATTTCTTTAGCATAAATTCCAAGAAATGGAATTCCATGATTTAAAAGCTCTTTTAAAAGGCCTTTGAGATATATTAATACATTGTTTTCCAGAGAGTTTGTAGTGATTTACAGTCCCATGAAAGTTACAATAATGATGTTTTCTTGGTGGATTATTTAATCCCTTTACCATTAAGTGATTCTTATTAATATGGCTAAACCAGGTTTGTTTTGGTTAGTATTTGTGTAGCATATCATTTTTCCATTCCTTAATTTTAAACTTTCTGTGTCCTTATTTTAGGTATGCTCCTTACAAACATTGCATATCTAGATTTTGGCTTCTTAACCATTCTAATATTTTCTGCATCATAATAGGAAAACTTAATTCATTTACATTTACTATGATATGATGGGACTTTTTCTTTGACATACTATTTTGAATGATTTATTTACTATACTTCTGCATTTCTTTTTTCCCTAGGATTTTTTATTCCTCTAACGGATCGACAGAGTTTCCCTTATTCCTCCCTTGGTTTCCTCAATTTGATTGAGATTATGTTCCATTTTTCAGCACTTTAATTTTTCATGTGCTTATTTAACTTAACAAATTTGATCTTCTAAGCAAGATCAAGACCTTAAAAAATATTAATTCCAACGTACTTCCAAATCTCATCTATTCATCTATGATAATATTGCTAATATATTTATTTTTGAAAATGCCTGTCTCTCCTGAAAGAGAGTTCAAAATAAAAATTATAAACATGCTATAGAGGTACAGAAAAATATTCAAGAACTCAGGAATGAATTTAAGTCAGAGATTCAATCAATAAGAAATTCCATATCTGAAATGAAACATACAATGGAGGGATTTAAAGCAGATTAGATGTAGTAGAAGAGTCAGTAAATGGAATAGAAATTAGAGAAGAGGGATACAAAGAAGCTGAGGCACAGAAAGAAAAAAGGATCACTAAGAATGAAAGAATATTGAGAGAACTATGTGACCAATCCAAACAGAACAATATTCACATTATAGGGGTACCAGAAGAAGAAGAGAGAGAAAAGGGGATAGAAAGTGTCATTCAGGAGGTAATTGCTGAAAACTTCCCCAATCTGGGGAAGGAGGTAGTCTCTTAAGCCATGGAGGTACACAGATCTCCCAACACAAGGGACCCAAGGAAGACAATATCAAGACATATAATAATTAAAATGGCAAAGATCAAGGATAAAGACAGACTTTTAAAAGCAGCTAGAGAGAGGAAAAAGATCACATACGAAGGAAAACCCATCAGGCGATCATCAGACTTCTCAACAGAAACCTTACAGGCCAGAAGGGAGTGGCATGATATATTTAATGCAACGAAGCAGAAGGGCGTCAAACCAAGAATACTCTACCCGGCAAGGTTATCATTTAAATTTCAAGGAGAGATTAAACAATTTTCAGATAAGCAAAAGCTGAGAGAATTTACCTCCCACAAACCACCTCTACAGTGCATTTTGGAGGGACTACTATAGATGGAAGTATTCCTAAGGCTAAACAGATGTCACCCAAGGGCTAGAAAAAGAGTACAGAATATGATTCATAACATATAAAGAATGGAGGAGGAAGAAAAAGGAGGAAAAAAAAAGAAGCTTTAGGTTGTGTTTATAATAGCATATGAAGTGAGTTAAATTAGACTGTTAGATAGTAAGGGAATTACACTTGAACCTTTGGTAACCATGAATCTAAAGTCAGCAATGACAATAAGTACATACCTATCGATAATCACCCTAAATGCAATTGGTCTGAACGCACCAATCAAAAGACATAGAGTTACTGAATGGATAAAAAAACAAGACCCATCTATATGCTGCCTACATGAGACTCACTTCAAACCCAAAGACATACACAGACTGAAAGTAAAGGGATGGAAAAAGATATTTCATGCAACTAATAGTGAGGAAAAAGGAGTTGCAGTACTTGTATCAGACAAAATAGTCTTCAAAACAAAGAAAGTTACAGCAGACAAAGAAGGACATTACCTAATGATAAAGGGGTCAGTCCAACAAGAGGATATAACTATTATAAATATATCTATGCACCCAACACAGGAATACCTACATATGTGAAACAAATACTAACAGAATTAAAGGGGGAAATAGAATGTAATGCATTAATTTTAGGAGACTTCAACACACCACTCACTCCAAAGGACACATCAACCAGACAGAAAATAAACAAAGAGACAGAGGCACTAAACAATATATTAGAACAGATGGACCTAACAGACATCTACAGAACACTCCGTCCAAAAGCAACAGGATACACATTCTCCTCAAATGCACATGAAACATTTTCAAGAATAGATCATATACTAGGCCACAAAAAGAACCTCAGTAAATTCAAAAAGATTGAAATTGTACCAACCAGCTTCTCAGATCACAAAGGTATGAAACTAGAAATAAATTACACAAAGAAAATGAAAAAGCCCACAAACACATGGAGGCTTAATAACATGCTCTTAAATAATCAATGGATGAATTACCAAATAAAAACAGAGATCAAGCAATATATGGAGACAAATGACAACAATAATTCAACACCGCAAAATCCGTGGGATGCAGCAAAGGCTGTCCTAAGACAGAAATATACTGCAATACAGGCCTACCTCAGGAAAGAAGAACAATCCCAAATGAACAGATGAAACTAGAAAAGGGAGAACAAATGAGGCCCAGGATCAGGAGAAGGAGGGCATAATAAAGATTAAAGAAGAAATAAATAAAATTGAGAAGAATAAAACAATAGAAAGAATCAATGAAAGCAGGAGCTGGTTCTTTGAGAAAATAAACAAAATAGATAAACCCTTAGCCAGACTTACCAAGAAAAAAAGAGAGTCTACACACAAACAAAAGCAGAAATGAGAAAGGAAAAATCACGATGGACACCACAGAAATACAAAGAATTACGAGAGAATACTATGAAAAATTATATGGTAACAAACTGGATATCCTAGAAGAAATGGACAACTTTCTAGAAAAATACAACCTTCCAAGGCTGACCCAGGAAGAAACAGAAAGTCTGAATAGACGAATTACCAGCAAAGAAATTGAATTAGTAATAAAAAAAACTATGTAAGAACAAAACACCTGGATCAGATGGTTTCACTGCTGAACTTTATCTAACATTTAGTGAAGACCTAATACCCATCCTCATTAAAATTTTCCAAAAAGCAGAAGAGGAGGGAATCCTCCCAAACTCATTCAATGGACCAATATCACTCTAACACCAAAATCAGGCAAAGACACCACAAAAAAAAGAAAATTACAGACCAATATCCCTGATGAACATAGATGCAAAAATACTCAACAAAATATTAGCAAACTGAATTAAAAAATACATCAAAAAGATCATCCATCATGATCAAGTGGGACTCTTCCCAGGAATGCAAGGATGGTACAACACTGGAAAATCCTTCAACATCATCCACTACATCAACAAAAAGGACAAAAACCACATGATCACCTCCATAGATGCTGAAAAAGCATTTGACAAAATTCAACATCCATTCATGATAAAAACTCTCAACAAAATGGATATAGAGGGCAAGGACCTCAACATAATAAAGGCCATATATGACAAACCCACAGCTAACATCATACTTAACAGCAAGAAGCTGAAAGCTTTTCCTTTATGATCGGGAACAAGACAAGGATGCCCACTCTCCCCACTTTTATTCAACATAGTTCTAGAGGTCCTAGCCACAGCAATCAGACAACAAAAAGAAATAAAAGGTATCCAGATGGGCAAGGAAGAAGTCAAACTGTCCCTGTTTGCAGATGACATAATAGTGTACATAAAAAACCCTGAAGAACCCACTCCAAAACTACTAGATCTAATATATGAATTCAGCAAAGTTGCGGGATACAAAATTAATACACAGAAATCTGTTGCATTCCTGTACACTAACGGTGAACTAGCAGAAAGAGAAATCAGGAAAACAATTCCATTCACAGTTGCATCAAAAAGAACAAAATACCCAGGAATAAACCTAACCAAGGAAATGAAAGACCTATACTCTGAAAACTACATGACACTCTTAAGAGAAATTAAAGAGGACACTAATAAATGAAAATTCATGCCATGCTCTTGGCTTGGAAGAATTAATATTGTAAAAATGGCCATTCTGCCTAAAGCAATCTATAGATTCAATGTAATCCCTATCAAAATACCAACAGCATTCTTCAATGAACTAGAGCAAATAGTTCTAAAATTCATATGGAACGACAAAAGACCCCAAATAGCCAAAAGAATCCTGAGAAGGAAGAATAAAGCAGGGGGAATTACGCTCCCTGACTTCAAGCTGTACTACAAAGCCACAGTAATCAAGACAATTTGGTACTGGCACAGGAACAGACCCATAGACTAGTGGAACAGAATAGAAAGCCCAGATATAAACCCAAGCATATGTGCTCAATTAATATACGATAAAGGAGCCATGGATATACAATGAGGAAATGACAGCCTCTTCAACAGCTGGTGTTGGCAAAACTGGACAGCTACATGTAAGAGAATGAAACTGGATTACTGTCTAACCCCATACACAAAAGTAAACTCAAAATGGAGCAAATACCTGAATGTAAGTCATGAAACCATAAAACTCTTAGAAAGAAATATAGGCAAAAATCTCTTGGACATAAACATGAGCAACTTCTTCATGAACATATCTCCGCAGGCAAGGGAAACAAAAGCAAAAATGCACAAGTGGGACTATATCAAACTAAAAAGCTTCTGTACAGCAAAGGACACCATCAGTAGAACAAAAAGACATCCTACAGTATGGAAGAATATATTTATAAATGACATATTCGATAAGGGGTTGACATCCAAATTATATAAAGAGCCCACACACCTCAACAAACAAAAAGCAAATAAGACAATTAAAAAATGGGCAGAGGATCTGAACAGACACTTCTCCAAAGAAGAAATTCAGATGGTCAACAGGCACATGAAAAGATGCTCCACATTGCTAATCATGAGAGAAATGCAAATTAAAACCACAATGAAATATCACCTCACACCAGTTAGGATGGCCAACATCCAAAAGACAAACAACAACAAATGTTGGCGAGGATGTGGAGAAAGGGGAACCCTCCTACACTGCTGGTGGGAATGTAAACTAGTTCAACTATTGTGGAAAGCAGTATGGAAGTTCCTCAAAAAACTCAAAAGAGAAATATCATTTGACCCAGGAATTCCACTCCTAGGAATTTACCTTAAGAATGCAGCAGCCCAGTTTCAAAAAGAGAGATGCACCCTTATGTTTATCGCAGCACTATTTACAATAGCCAAGAAATGGAAGCAACCTGAGTGTCCATCAGTAGATGAATGGATAAAGAAGCAGTGGTACATATACACAATGGAATATTATTCAGCCATAAGAAGAAAACAAATCCTACCATTTGCAACAACATGGATGGAGCTAGAGGGTATTATGCTCAATGAAATAAGCCAGGCAGAGAAAGACAAGTATCAAATGATTTCACTCATCTGTTGAGTATAAGAACAAAGAAAAAAACTGAAGAAACAAAACAGCAGCAGACTCACAGAACCCAAGAATGGACTAACAGTTACCAAAGGGAAAGGGACTGGGGAGGATGGGTGGGAAGGGAGGGATAAGGGGGGAAAAGGGGCATTACAATTAGCACACATAATGCAGCAGCGGGGGACATGGGAAAGGCAGTATTTATAAAGAAGACAAGTAATGAATCTATAGCATCTTACTATGCTGATGGAACGTGACTGTGGTGGGGTATGTGGGGTGCGGGGGGGACTTGATAATATGGAGTCTAGTAACCATAATGTTGTTCAAGTGGTTGTACATTAACGATAACCAAAAAAAAAAAAAAACCTCTGTCTCTTCAATTATTTTTTTAATTGAAGTGTCATTGATATACACTGTTATGATGGTTTCACATACACAACACAGTGGTTCAACATTCACCCATATTATCAGGTCCTCACCCCCTCCATTCCGATCACTGTCTATCAATGTAGGAAGATGTTAATAGAGTCATTAATTGTATTCTCCGTGCTGTGCTACCATACCCATGACCTACCTATATTGTGAATGAGAATTCTAGTGCCCCTTAATCCCCTTCTCCCTCTTCACCCACCCTCCCCAGCCCCTCTCCTTTGGTAAGCACTAATCCCTTCTTGGTGTATGTGAGTCTACTGCCATTTTGTTCCTTCTGTTTTTCTTTGTTTTTATACTCCACAAATGAGTGAAATCATTTGGTATTTGTCTTTCTCTTCCTGGCTTATTTCACTAAGGGTAATACCCTCTAGATACACGTTGTTGCAAATGGCAGAATTTCTTTTCTTTCTATGGCTACTGAATAATATTCCATTGTGTATATGTACCACATCTTCTTTATCCATTCATCTATTGATAGATACTAAGGTTGCTTCTGTATCTTGGCTATTGTAAATAGTGCTGTGATAAACATAGGGGTGTATATGTCTTTTTGAATCAGGGATCTTGTTTTTCAGGTAAATTCGTAGGAGTGGAATTACTGGGTCAAATAGCATTTGTAGTTTTAGTTTTTGAGGAACCTCCTTATTGCTTTCCACAATGGTTGAACCAATTTACATTCCCACCAACAGTGTAGGGGGGGTTCCCTTTTGTCCACATCCTCGTCAGCATTTATTGTTTCTTGTCTTTTGGATGTTGGCCATCCTAACTGGTGTAAAGTGATATCACATTGTGGTTTTAATTTGCATCTCCCTGATGATTAGCAATGTGGAGAATCTTTTCCTGTTGGCCACCTGAATTTCTTCTTTGGAGAAGTGTCCTCCACCTGTTCATGTCTTCCACCCATTTTTAAATCAGATTATTTGTTTTTTTGGGTGTTGAGGCATATGAGTTCTTTATATATTTTAGATGTTAACCCCTTATTGGATAAATCGTTTACAAACATATTCTTCCATATTGTAGGATGCCTTTGTGTTCTGCTGATGGTGTCCTTTGCGGTACAGAAGCTTTTTAGTTTGGTGTAGTACCACTTGATCATTTTTAATTTTGTTTCCCTTGCCCAAGGAGATGTGTTCAGGAAAAAGTTGCTCATGTTTATATTCAAGAGATTTTTGCCTATGTTTTCTTCTAAGAGTTTTATGGTTTCATGACTTACATTCATGTCTTTGATCCATTTTGAGTTTATTTATGTGTATGGAGTTAGGCAATATTCCAGTTTCATTCCCTTACATGTAGCTGTCCAGCTTTTCCAACACCAGCTGTTGAAGAGGCTATCTTTCCCCATTGTATATCCATGGTTCCTTTATCATATATTAATTGACCATAGATGTGTGGGTTTATATCTGGGCTCTCTATTCATTCCAATGATCTATGGGTCTGTTCTTGTGCCAGAACGAAATTGTTTTGATTACTATAGCTTTGTAGTAGAGCTTGAAGTCAGGGAGTATAATACCTCCAGCTTTGTTCTTCTTTCTCAGAATTGCTTTGAGTATTCAGGGTCTTTTGTGGTTCCATGTTAATTTTAGAACTATTTGTTCTAGTTCATTGAAGAATGCTGTTGGTACTTTGATAGGGATTGCATTGAATCTGTAGATTTCTTTAGGCAGGATGGCCATTTTAACAATATTAATTCTTCTTATCCATGAACACGGGGTGTATTTCCATTTATTGGTGTCTTCTTTAATTTCTCTCATGAGTGTTTATAGTTTTCAGAATAAGGGTGTTTCACCTCCTGGGTTAGGTTTATTCCTAGGTACTTTATTCTTTTTGATGCAATTGTAAATGGAGTTGTTTTCCTGATTTCTCTTTCTGCTAATTCATTGTTAGTATATAGGAATGCAACAGATTTTCTGTGTTTTAATTTTGTGTCCTGCAACTTTGCTGAATTTAGTTATTAGTTTTAATAGTTTTTTGGTGGAATCTTTAGGGTTTTCTATATATAATATGTTGTCTGCAATGACAGTTTAACTTCTTCCTTACCATTTCAGTTATTCTTTAAAAATATTACGGCAGGACTTCTAGCTATGGCATAATGCAGAGATTGGCAAACTCTCCTCCTAAAAAGTAACTATGAAGCCAAAAAAAAAAATGACAAAAATAACCATTTCTGTACTCTGGAAACTGATCAAAAGCATAACAATCTGAGAGGTTTTTGTGCTTGAAAAACTGCTGATTTAGGTTAAGAGAAGTAGAAATCTGTGGTGTTCTAGCCTGGGGCTGCTCCCCTCCTGCAGCTCAGTTGAGGTGAGTTTCACAGGGCATGGTGGGCCAGGAATACTGGCAGCTTTTCTGCCCCGATGGAAGGCAATTCACTAGATTTAGAGTGGGAAGTTAAGTCATGCTCAGTGACGTCCTTGATGGAAATGACTCTCAGCGGCAGATAAGAATTATAAGGGAGTATTTCAGAAAAAAAAAGGGAACCGTAATATAGAACCCAGTGAAACTGTAGACCTGAAAAATAAATTATCTGAAATCATTTCATTGGATGGGATTTTAAAAAGATGGGATATTGGGGTATTATAAAATGAAGGCTCCAGGAACTTGGAGATGGGATAATATAATCAAAATTAAGCAGAGTGAGAAAAGAATACTTCTAAAAATGAATAAAACAAATAACCAGAGACATCTGGAATAATATCAAGTAATCTAATATATGTGGACTTGGAGTCATAAAGAGAAAGAGAAGATGACAGAAAATTAAAAAAAACAATGGCCAAACACTTCACAAATTTGATGAAAAATGTCAATATAAAGATCCAAGAAATTTAACAAACCTCAAATGGGATAAATATTGACCCCTAGACACATCACGGTCAAATTGTTCGAAAAGATGAGAAGAGAGTTTTAAAAGAAGGCAAAATAAAAAAAGAAAGATAACATACAAGGTAACATAGATGTGAATTATGATTTTGTATTAGCAACAATGCAAGCCAGAAGACAATAGAACGTTTTTAAAGTGCTGAAAGGAAAAAATATCTTTGACCTTGATTCCTAGAGCTAGTGAAATGGTATACTCTTTAAAAATTAAGGCAAAATAAAGGCATTTTCAGATAAGCTGAGATTGAGGGAATTTGTAGCCGTCAGATCCTCACTTCAAGAAGTGCTAAAGCAAGTCCTTCAACCTGAAAAGAAGCAATACCAGATAGAAACACAAATGAACGGGAAGAAACAGAGTTCCAGAAATAGCAAGCAAGTGGGTAAATAGTCTCTTCGTCTTTCCTTAATTTCTTTAGCATTCAATTGACAGTTTAAAGCCAAAAGAATAAGAACCTATCTTGGGGTTTATAACATATACAAAGGTAAAATGTATGACCCTAAAAGTACAAAGTACAGAAAGAGTTAAGGGAAGCATATTGTTGTAGGGTTTCCCCTACCTGTGAAGAAGTAGCATGATTTTAATAAATTGTAGTCTGTAAAAAAGTTTACGTTGCATATTGCGACTGGAGTAAGAACTAAAAATAAAACAAAGAGGTGCAACTAAAAATCCAATGAAGGAGATAATATGGAATACTAAAAAGTAATTTCAAAAAAAAAAGAAAAGCTCAAGAAAAGGGAAATGTGAACAAAAACGGGGAGAAATAGAAAACAAATAGCAAGGTTTAGATGTAGCCTACTAAAGATAATTATGTATCAATAATTACATAAATGCAAATAGGTCAAGCACTGCAATTAAGCAGACAGTGCCTTGAGCATAAATCTGGTGCTAGTAACATTATGGACCATTTGGTTTCTAATTCCCTTTTACTGCTCTGATTTTAACCTTCTTTTTTCATTTTCTTGTACCGATGGATTTCTTTTTTTTACTTTTGACATAAGCTGGATATGAATGATATTTATAATCAGAAATTCCATGTGTTGGGAAGTAAGGTAGGGAAACTGGGGGCTATTTGCAGCTGTTCAGGCCAACATATTGACTATATTTTTAATTTTTAAATAATTAATCTATCCTGAATTTATTTTGTTTTAAGATAACAGGTAAGTTTCTAACTTTATTTTACAAATTAACTCGTCTTTATTTGTTAAATAATCTAGCCTTTCTCCGCTGATTTGAGAAGTACCTTGATCACAATCTAAATTATCTTATACATTTGGGTGCATTACTGAGTTTCTGTTCTATCTTTTCTCTTTCTGTACAGGAGTAGTTTTAAAACGATTTCTGCTTTACTTTATTTCAGCTTTGTGTCTGGTGGGTGAAGGCTTCTATCATCACCCTTATTTTAAAACATCTCAGCTTTTCTATTTACACAATCTAGAGGATAATATTGTCAAGTTTAACCATGTTTGGATGTCATTTGGGATAATGCCAAAGATGTAACATAATTTGGGGGAAGAATTGGTATTAGATTTTTTTTCACTCAGAAATATGACATATTATTGCATTTATTCAAGACATATTTCTCAGTAAAGTTTTGTACTTTTCTTTACATGAATTCTGTATATATTGTCATAAGGGTATTGTTCCATCCATATTTAGTAACTTGTTTTGCTACAGTAAGTGAGATTTTTTAACCATATATACTTATATACACATAAATTTTTTCTTGTCCTGAACTTGTACTTAGTGAAATAAAGTATTAAAATTTTTTTTCTTTTAAAATGTGGTATTAATTCAACTTGTGGTATTATATTCAAATTCTTGTTCTTTCTTTCTTTTTCTTTTTTTAGTTAACTGGTTTTATTATGCAAAACATACATATAGTAAAGTGTGTAACTGTATATTAATCTCAAGTGTTCAGGTGAATTTTTCCATATATATATATATGCATATATATCCATGTGACAATGTGGAATCTTTCCAGCACCCCAAAAGCTTCCCTCATGCTTCTCCTCCATCTACACCAAACCCTGAGGTAACTACTGTTCATATTTCTATTAACAGAGAAGAGTTTAGCCTGCTTGTGAATTTAATACAAATCAAATCATGCGTATGCACTTTAGTGTCTGGATTCTTCCACTCAACATAATATCTTGAAGTAAATCCATTTGGTTGTACAGAGCAGTAATTTGCACTTTTTTATTGCTTTGTAGTAGTCTATTGTACATGTGTGTATGCATATCTGTACATAAACGCACAAATATGTATGTATACACATCCATGTACCACAACTGATCAATTTATTTCTCCATTCTCCTGTTGACAAGTCTTTAGGTTATTCCTAGTTTGGGGCATTGTGAGTAAAGCTATTATGAACATTCTTGCACATGTCTTTTTGTGAACATATGTACACCTCTCTTTGGGGTGCTCACCTGAGTGTGGATTTTCTGGGTTAATAGTCTATGTACTATGTTGACTTTAACAGACACCATCAAATGATATTCAAAAGTGGTTATACCATCTTATACCACCCCCATCAGTGTTTGAGAGGTCCAGTGGCTTCCTATCCTCACTAACACTTGGTATTGTAAGTCTTTTTCATTTTAGTCATTGTGGGGGGTATGCAGTGGTATCTCATTATCGTTTTAACTTGCATTTACCTGATAAGAAAAATGTTCAGCACCCCTTCATATGCTTATTGGTCATTTGGATATTCTCTATGTTAAGAGCCAGTTCAATATTTTTACACATTTTAAAATTGGGTTGTTTGAGTTTTCTTACTGACTTGAAGGAGTTTTTCTTATGTTCCAAGTAAGAGTCCTTTGTCCTGTCTGTTCAAAGACCTTTGTCTGGAGCTTGCCTTCTTATTCTTTTAATGATTTCTGTTGATTAACAGAAGTCTTCTATTTTAATAAAGCCCATTAATCGGTTATTTTTCATTTGGGGCTACTGCCTTCTTGTGTTCTGTTTAAGAAATATTTGCTTACCCCAAGGTCATAAATATATTTTCCTATGTTTGCTTCTAGAAACCTTATTGTTTTGCCTTTCATATTTAAATCTACAGTCCATCTTAATTTCTGTGCCATGTGTAGACAGTTTACTCTCTTTTCTCCTATTATGGGTACCCCAAGTCTGAGCACCAGTTGTTAAAAAGGTCATTCTTTTCCCCACTAAATTGCATTGGTGAATTAGGTGAGCATATGAGTGGGTCTATTTCTACACTTATGTAACATTGGTCTATTTATCTGTTACCAATACCACCCTGTTATAATCACTATGGCTTTCCATCTTTGTAAGACTTAAAATCTAGTGGTGTAACTTCTCTAATTTTTTTCTTCAAGATAATCTTAGCTACTTGAGGTCCCTTGCATTTCCTTGTAAAATTTAGAATCAATGTGTCAATTTAAACAATTATAAACTTTCTGGGATTTTGATTGGGACTTCATTGAATTTATATGTCAGGTCAGGGAGAATTAATGCCTTAACATTAGTGAAATATCCAGTCTGTTAGCATGAGTGTATCATTTACTTAGCACCTTTTTGATTTCTTCCAGCAACTTATTGCATTTTCAGTATGCAAGTCTTGCACAAATTCTGTTAAATTTATCACTAAATAGTTCATATTTTTAGTGCTACTGTAATACTATAGGGTTTTAAAATATTCATTTTCCAATTTTTTGTGGCTCTTTTGTAGAAATACAGTTATAGATTGACTTGTAATTCACTCATTAGTTCTTATAGTTTGTTAAAGATTCCTTTGGAATTTCTACACACCCAATTGTGGTATCTACAAATAAAGAGCTGTACATTGCCCTTTCCACATTTTATGGCTTTTATTTATTTTTTCCCTTTGAAAGGACTTCCAAATAATCTCTCTGTGGACTGATGGTCCTAATTCAAGTCATATGTAAAATGAGCCTTAAAAAATGTCAGCACAAGGGAGACTGAGTTGGAAAGAACATTGTATAATTTAACTGAAGCAATGATGTGAATATGATTTCTCACTGAATGCCCCTGTTGATATGTTTACATGCACAAAAATGTATGAAATACCCATGCATAATAAATACGCACTTCAGCAACCACATGGTGAATCACCTGCATAGAAAATGCAAGAAAATATTGCCTAAAGGAAAATTAAATCACCACAAAATGCTCAAGAAACTTTGCTTATGTTAAAGTTTGCCTCTTGATCTTTTAGGACATTTTGAAAGAAAGCTACTTTCCTGTATTTATCCATCTAAGCACAAACAGGATAAGGACAGGGTTTCTAGCTTCTATTCCTACTCTATACTTGGCTGATTAGGTAGTCCATGGATGTCCCTTGTATGAGTGATTGCTTGAATAAACGAAAAGAGTGAATGAGTGGAATTATGGATGAGACAAGTCACCCCCAATCTTCAGTTATCTTTGACTATCCACTGTGTTGAACTTTGAATTTATTTGCCATTTTCTGTTTGGTTTTCAAACAATCTGGTTTTCCATTCACACTTGGTTTCATTAAAGAAATATTCCCATCTGTAGTAGATTGTTTTCAAAGAAGGCCACAACAATCTCTGTCCCCCGCCACTTCAATCCCACTTCTTAGAGGTTGCCTTTGGTAATAAATAGTAAAGAAGGAGAAATGGATGTTGGACAGAATGTGACTCTTTTTAAAAACCAGATTTGGTTGCATCAATCTGTGTGTACATTGTATAGTTATGGTCATGGAAGAAATGGATGGTCATGCAAGTTATGGTCATGGGCTATAATTATTGTCCAGCTTTAATGAGCTCCAACCCACCATTATCAGCTCTGGAAGGGAAATGAGAGTGACCCCTCGTCTTACTGTCCTTCCATCTACCTTGGGACAAGTGCTTCCACTCTCTGCCCACATTCAGCACTCCTGCCAATGTCTACCAGCTCTCCACTGGTCACACGAATGGCTTATTCACCTGTGTGTGCATTCCTCTCCACATACAACTTCCTTAGACCCTGAGGTGTCCAGCACCGTACTTTGCAAAAAGCAGACCCTTGAAACACTATTTGCTGGATTCACAAACTAAAAGAGGAAATGAGGAAAGGGATGGGCATCAAAGATAAGACGCAACAGCACCACGGAATGTCACAGTCTGCAAGGTGCAGCATGCACACATTAAATTGCGTTGAGTTGCTTTCTAGTAATTATGGTTCTGGGCTTCAGATGGTTCTTAGAGAGGCATTAGAAATTCCTACTTTAGCTAAATCACAATGTTAATTTTCTTTCAGAAGGCACTTTATTTAATGTCACAATACTAAAATTATTCCATTTTGCAACATTCAAAAAAACGGCAGAAAGAACCCCAACATCTATATTAAATTGTTACTAACGAAGTAAACATTTCTCCCCATTTTCTCCTAGTTGATTAAGCACCAGTATATTTTAAAATGTTTCCCAAGCTTGAGAAATGCTCCCCTCTGAACATACAACTATTCATGTAGAATGTTTTTCCTACCACTTGATTACAATTTGGCAGTAGTTTCAGAATAATTTACAAATTTTAAATTTCTGTGCCCCAAACACACATGTGTTTGCAGCTAAACAGACTTGAAAGAATATGCAAATTGCACTTTTATGTCAAAAATGAGTGAATGCAGCTTCATGCGGAAAAAAGCTGTCACCCTTATGTTTTTGTTTAGACTAATCTGTGTGCTGTCACCCCGGCATCAGACTGCATCAACATTTTCTTTGGGATATTAGACGTAAATGTTTATGGCTGCAGATATAGCTAGCAGGGATGGGCACTTATTAAAAATGACCCTGGAGTGTTTTCTTTGGTTTTCACATAAATATCCCAAGGAAACGTTCAATCAAACAAGGCTGCCAGGTAGAGGGAAATGAGCATTACAGCAGAGCACGGGGGTCTCCTGGGTCCTGTCAGGTGGGAGGTCCCATCAAGAATGTAGTTAAGACAGCTGAGCCCAGAAACTGGGTAGAGCTGGCTTCTTCTCAGTGTGGAAGATAATGCGGCCACTGACTGGAAATGTCTCTCCCTGAGTCCAGGAATCCATCCCTCCCCGCAAAAGAAGCTTCACATTTTAGAGTCATCAAAAAACTCAATGGTATATGTGGATTTCATCCCACCTTCAGCCGCGGGAGTCATCAAGATGGGACGTCTCACAGCATGACTGGTCTCATTCACAGGTTGAGGCAGGTGTGAGGCCACTATGCCCTCAAAGAGGGTGGGAACTTGTTCCTGAGTTCAGGGCTGTGTATGTCCATGCTGGACTTCATAAATAGCTGAGAATCTTATTCTAGAATCTCAGACACTGAGACCGAGGACACACTTCCAGCTCCCCCTGCTTCAGCTAAAATGCGTCCAAAATCCACTATATAGAGAGAGGCCCAGTAAGTTCTCCTGGTGCTAACTACTGTCCTCTAGCTTTTACCCTAGACTCCTTGAAATGAAGGGATTGCCAGCCCACTTTCACTGGTCTTTGGCCTCCTCCTCTATCCCACTACACCAGCTCTCACCAAGGTCGTAAGCAACCTCCACAAAGCCAATCCCAATGAGCGTCTTTCACGTGCCTTCTTATCTCTCAGCAGCACTGGTACTCTTGGTCCCTCCCTCCTTGAAACCCTCCCCTTCTACTGGTTTCAGGAACATCACAATAATTTGGTTTCCCTTCAGTGTCTGGCTACTTCTGTCTCCTTTGCAGGCTCCTTTTTTTCTACATAGTTTTTTGAAGTTCCAATATGATATTGTATACCAACTATATTCTAATAAAAAATAAGGTTGACAGACCAAAAAACCCACATGATCATCTCAAAAGGCACAGAAACAGCATCTGACAGAGTCTAACACCATGTTGAAAACACTCAGCAAACTAGGAGTAGAAGGGAATTTCCTTAACCTGAGAGCAACTAAGATTTGAAAATGTGGAAGTGGCTTTGGAATTTGGGCAATAGGCAGAGGTTAGAATACTTTTGAGGAGCATTATAGAAGAGAGTAGATTACTTTGAACAGATTGTTGGTACAAATATAGATGTTTATAGGCCTGCTAGCGAGGACTCAGGAGGAAATGGAAGCACAGTAGAGAAAACATAAATTACCTTAAATAATGCCCACCTCATCACGAACTGACTGTTAGTAGAAATATGGGTGATATGCTGCTGTTGTTGAAGGCTCAGAGGGAGCTAAGGGATATGGCACTGGAAACTGAAGGAGAGGGGATTATTGTTAAATAGTGGCAGAAAGCTTAGCAGAATTTTATCCTGCAGTTATGTGGAAAGCAGAACTGGTAAATGATGAAATACAACATTTAGCTGAAATTTCCAAGTGGAGTGTTGAAGGTTTTTCTTGCTGCTTAGAGTAAAATGCAAGAGAAAAGAGATGTATTAAAGCAAGAACTGTTTTTTAAAAAAAGATCCAGGACTTAATTATTTGGGAAATTCTCATCTTATTCAGATTGCAAAAGACTCTAAAATTAAGAGATTCACTGCCAAGGAAGTGTATTATAAAAAATTAAGGGTGTAGCTGGACAACCTCTTGCTAATACCTCAGAAAAATAAAGTTAGAGTGTTCAGTTACACAAAAGGCTCTTAGAGATTGCATGTATGACACATAGATCCCTTAGTCATCTTGGAAGCAGCCAAAAATAGAGATGGGATCACTTTGGAAGAATCTGTGGAGGACCTATTATCTAAAGGGAAGATGACACATTCTTGAGGACTTTATACCAGGAGAAACACTGCCAGATTGACCTAAAAGGGACAGAGAGAGAACAAAATAAAAGAAGGCTGCTTGACTCCAAAAATTCAACAAGCAGGGAAACATGCTGATAAAACTCCTTAGCTGTAAACACATATTACCTTTCATGAAAAAGGAAGAATGACTCAGAAGATGGAGCCTTGGGCCCAGAGGGTGGAGACATGGACCCAGAGATTACTTCCAGTTCTTGAAACCCAATGGAGTTCATGTGGCTGGATTTGTACATTTTGGAGAACCAGTGACTCTTTTTCCTTTCCATTTTCTCCATTTTTGAACCAGAATATCTGTGCCTATCTTACTTTTGTATTTTGTGAGCATATAACTTGTTTCTTTGGTTTCACTGGTTCACGGAGAAAAACTGTGATCCAGGATAAATTATACTGAGTCTCACCCATGCTTATATTGATAATAGATGGTAGCATTTGGAACTTTTGAACTAATGAGATGTAGGTGAGGTTTTGGATTTGTAGATGCTGGGATAAATTGAGAATTTGGGGACTCTTGCTATGGGGTGAATGTATTTTGCATATGGGGCAGACATGAGTCTTTGGGGAGTCAGAGAATGGAATGCATTGGCAGAATAATGGCCCCCTAAAGATAACCACATCCTAATCCCTGGATCTGTGAACATGTTACCTTGTTAAAGGGACTTTGCAAGTGTGACTAAGGTTAAGACCTTGAGATGGGACTAGAATAATCCCTTAAATCCTTAAAATTGAAAACCTTTCTTGCTGTAGTTAGCCAGAGGATGATATGACTATGGAAGAAAGGTGAGAGAGATGCTATGTTTCTGGCTTTAACAATGGAGGAAGTGAGCCATGGACCAAGGAATGTGGGAGGTCTTTAGAAGCTGGAAAAGGCAAAGGAGACTCTTAGAGTCCCCAGAAAGGAACACAGCTCTTCTGACACCTTGATTTTAGCCCAGGGAAGCCCATGTTGTATTTCTAAACTACGGAACTAGGAGATAATAAAGTTGTGTCATTTTAGGCCACTGAGTTTTTCATAATTAATTATAGCAGCAATAGAAGACTAATACAGCCACCTATGAAAACCCACAGCTAACATCAACTTAATGATGAAAGACTGAAGCTTTCCTGTAAGACCAAGAACAAGACAATTCTCATTCCCACCACTTCTATTCAAGATTGTATTGGAGGTTCTAGCCAGGACAGCCAGGCAGGAGAAAGAAAGAAGAGGCAATGAGATTGGAATGGGGAAAGTAGAACTAGCTCTATTCACACATGAAATGATCTTTATGGAAAATCCTAAGGAATCCACTAAAAAAGCTATTCAAAAAAATAGATAATGAGTTCAACCCTTGTGGAAAGCAGTATGGAGGTTCCTCAAAAAACTCAAAATAGAAATACCATTTGACCCAGGAATCCCACTCCTAGGAATTTACCCTAAGAATGCAGCAGCCCAGTTTCAAAAAGACAGATGCACCCCCGTGTTTATCTCAGCACTATTTACAATAGCCAAGAAATGGAAGCAACCTAAGTGTCCATCAGTAGATGAATGGATAAAGAAGAAGTGGTACATATACACAATGGAATATTATTCAGCCATAAGAAGAAAACAAATACTACCATTTGCAACAACATGGACAGAGCTAAAAGGTATTATGCTCAGTGAAATAAGCCAAGCCGAAAAAGACAAGTATCGAATGATTTCACTCATATGTGGAGCATAAGAGCAAAGAAAAAAAAAACTGAAAGAAAAAATCAGCAGCAGACTCACAGAACCCAAGAATGGACTAATAGTTACCAAAAGGAAAGGGACTGGGGAGGATGGGTGGGAAGGGAGGGACAAGGGGGAAAAAGGGGCATTACGATTAGCAGACGTAATGTTGGGGGGGGCGCGGGGAGGGTTGTACAACTCAGAGAAGACAAGTAGTGATTCTATAGCATCTCACTATGCTGATGGACAGTGACTGTAATGGGGTTGGCGGGGGGGACCTGATGAAATGTAGTTTAATAACCATAACGTTGCACATGTAATTGTAGATTAATGATACCAAAATAAATTTAAAAAGAAAAAAGATGAGTTCAACAATATGGTTGCATGATATAAAATCAATATGTAAAAATGATCTCTATTTCTATAACACAGGCAATGAATAATCAGAAAATAAAATTAAGATACAATTCCATTTATAATAGCGTTTAAAAGAATAACATATTTAGAAACAAATTCAACAAAACAAGTGCAAGACATGTGTACTAAAAATTAAAACATCATTGGAAGAAATTTAAGATGGAAACACATCCTGTTCTCATGGATTGGAAGACTTAATATTGTTAAGATGGCTGTACTCCCCAAACTGATCTTCAGAGTCAATACAATCCCTACCAAAATCCCAGCTGGCTTCTTTGTAAATAATAATGAGCTACCTTAAAATTCATATGGAAATTCAAGGGACCCAGAATAGCCAAAACAATCTTGAGAAAGAACACACTTGGAAGATTCACACTTTCTGATTTCAAAACTTAATACAAAGGTATAGTAATCAAAACTGTGTAGTGTGGGCATAAAGATAGACATAGATCAATGGAATAGAACTGGGAATCCATAAGTAAATCCTTATGTTTCTGGTCGATTGATTTTTGATAAGTGTGTCAAGACAATTCAATTGGGAAATAATAGTGTTCAGTGAATGGTTCTGAGACAACTGGATATTCACATATAAAGGAATGAATCTGGACTCTTACCCCCAAAACATACACAAAAGTTAACTAAAATGGATCAGAGTCTAAATGTAAGAGCTAAAATTATAAAACTTTCAGAAGAAAATATAAGCTTAAATCTTTGTGACCTCTGATTAGGCAATGGTTTCTTAGAGATGACACGAAAAACACAGATTACAAAACTAAAAGTAGGTAAGTTGAATTTCACCAAAATAAAAAATATTTGTGGTTCAGAGAACATCATCAATTAAGTGAAAAGACAATTCACACAGAGTGGATAAAATTTCTATAAATCATATATCTGAATTATAGAAAGTGTACAACCCAATAACAAAAACACCACCCAATTTAAAAACAGGCAAAAGACGTGTATAGCTGCTTCTCAAGACATACACAGATGGTCAAGAAGCATATGAAAGAATGCTTAACATCACTAGAGAAATGCAAATCAAAACCACAATGAGATATTACTTCACACCCACCAGGATGGCTGTGATAAAAAAATACAGACAATAACTAGTATTGATGAGGATGTGGGAAAATTAACTCATATATTGCTGGCGGGAAAGTAAAATGATGCAGCTGCTTTGTAAAAACGGTTTGGCAGTTCCTCAAAAACTTAAAATGGAGTTCCATAGAACCCAGCAATTTCACTGGTAGGAATATAAGAGAATTGAAAGCATGTTCACACGAAAATTTGTTTATAGCACCCTTATGCTTATTCACAAGAGCCCCACAATGGAAACAACCCACAGTCCACCATCTGATGAATGAATAAACAAAAGGGTGGTACATCTATACAATAGGATATTATTATGCCATAAAAAGGAACAAAGAACAGATACATGCTACAAAATGGAAAAACCTCAAAATTATTATGCTAAGTGAAAGAAGCCAGACACAAATGAAATGTTCTGAATAGGCAAATCCATAGAGACAAAGTAGATTAACTGAAATTGCACAATTCTGAATATAATAGTGAATTGTGCACTTTTTAAAAGGTTAAATTTTAGATATGTGAATTATACCTCAATAAAGCTGATATGTTATTTTAAAAAAAACAACAGTTGATGAGCTTCAAGCTTTGGTTCTGAGTCCTGTTTTTTTCTACACTCTTTCTAGACTATCTCTTCAACTCTGGTTTCGACTGCACTTGAGGTAGCCATCAACTTAAAGTGTACATCTCTATCACAGATCTCTCCTCTGAGTTCCTCTGACTTTCCTACTTGGAAGTTTCAAAGACACCTTGAATTCACCATGACTAGGACTCAAGTTTTGCTTTCCCCTTTGCTGCCAGAGCCTGGTCTTCCTTTAGCATTAGTCAGCAAATGGTCACAACATCCTCTGAGTTGGAAATAGAAATGGCACTGCCTTTTCCCTAATGCCTTGTTGGTGTTGGAGAAGTCCAATAAATGACAGTCCCTTTTGTCTGCTCAAAAGGTTGATATGGATGAAGATTTCAGTGTCAGTTTATGACTGATAAAACCAATACTGGAAAATGTGGCTTGATTACATAGTGCTAGGTGATTTCCCAGCTCTGAAACCCAGATGGAGACAGCCTGACCACTCATTCATAAGCAGACCCAATTACTGCAGCCTCCTCATACAGGGGCCTGCCTCTGCAAAACCTACGGCAAAGGGGAGCAGGCAAGGATGCAACTTTGGTGGACAGAAACTCAGAGGAGGGATTTGGGATAGAGATGTAAACTCTGGGATTCATGGGTATCTGAATTGCTGGAGTAGAAGAGATTGCCTGGGGGAAGTGTAGAGAAAGAAGAGGATTCAGGACCCAGGCTTGAGGCCTGTCAACTCTTAAGGCTGTGTAAAGGGAAATGAACCGGTGAAGGAGACTGAATAGCCACCAGACGTAGAGGTGAAGCAACGTGTTGTCATGGAAGTCAATGGAAAAGAAGGTCCCAGAAGGAGGGAGTCATCAAGCACCTTCTTGATGCAGGGCCTTTGCACATGCTGTTCTCTATTGGGATTGTCTTCCCCATTTCTTTACCTGCGTATTTTTGACTCATCTATCCAGTCTCTATCAAAAGGGAATTCCCTCAGGAAACTTCCCAAATCCCTGACTGCTAGGCCTAGGTTAGTCTCTCTCTACCTTTACATGCCTTCATTGCCCTGAAAGTTTCCTACCTGACCCTTCTCACAAGTGTGTTAGTTGAAATGTGACAAATACAAATGTAATTGTACTAACTGAAGTGTAATTAAATGCAGGGGTATCATTTCACATCTTCACTTCACCGTTACTTCCATGACAGCTGTCCTTACTCACCTCTCTAATCCTTTGCTCAAAAATACTGATGAACATATGAACAAATGAAGGGACTATCACCACAATTCCATGTGGTAAGGGACAGGTTTCAGGCTCACTGACCTATGGGTGTTACTTTTGGACATAGTGGCTCTCAGCAAAAAGGCACTTGCTTACCACACATCTTTCCTACTGCAGAAAAGTAAGGAATAAAATGTATTTAGACTTGGAGCCCAAACTTCAGTGCATTTTCCTTCCAAGAGGCACCACGGAGATTATACTATCATGACAGCTGACCTTCTCGGAAGATTCTGAAAAACCCCCCCTGCACATGGGAAGGCCCCTGTGCTTCAGGAGTGCTGGGTGAGTGACACAGAGGGCTTGACAGTGGGGAGGTCTGCACTCTCTGCTATAAAGATTTCATGGCCGTGACACTGGGATGGGAGTGCTTCTCACAGGTGGCGGAGCAGTGGCCGCCTGTGCAGCTCTCCCACACTTGCAGCAATAAACCTTTTATAATGGTCCCGCTATCTTGCACACCACATATGCCTTTTTGTGCGAATTTTGGTCCTATTCTGCTTTCCCTAAAGGAGGGACACAAAGGGTGGCTGATCTCACCACCTGATCAAGCCAGGGCCCTCTTGAGGTTTGCAGGCTTCCTCCTCCACCTGTAGAGGTCGGATTTAAGTTACACGGTTCCAGCCACTCACTGGGTGTGCGCTAGACCCCGGCAGGGACCACCTCTGGGATGTCCTATATGTATTCAGTACTGGGGGCTGAGGAACACTTGGACTTGGCGGCCCTCAGCCATCTGTGCGGTAACACGCTTCTGTTTGTTATCAGGTTTTAACCCAGTGGCGGTATCAGCTGCTCATCATTTGCTGAAATGCATAACCTTCTAAGTCCTGCAGAGACACTAAAGGGTGTACTGCCAGACCAACAGTTTTGTCCTTCTTCCCAAAGCTTTGCTAGAGGAACCTTAGACCCGGGCAAATGGGGAGGGGATAGAGGAATGCCTTTTGGAGAGGACTGCGTTCTCCTCTCCTCTGTTAACACGGATTTCTGGGTGTCTGGCTGAGTATGTCACATTCTGGGCATTGACACGTGCCCCTTGCCCTTTCCCCCTTTGGCAGAGCCTTGCTTTGTTCCACAGCAGCTAACTATACACTACCTAAGCCCCACACCTTTCAAGTGGTCCAACTCACCTTGTTGGTAACCAATAAAAACAAGTTTAGTGTGAAAACAGGTTTAGCAGGTAAGAGCACAGGATTAGGGGTCAGACAGACTTAGATTGAATACTGTATGACCTTGGGCAAGTTACTTAGCTTTTTTGAATCTCTGCTTCTTCACCTGGAAAACTGGGGTATTAATACTAATTCCCTCCTGAGGTAGGTGGAGGAATAAATGACATAACGTAGGTCAAGCAGAGTTTCTGGAACTTGCAGGTGGTCTCATAAGTGTTACCTATCAGCACCACTACCATCATTATCGTCGTCCTCCTCATCATGACTGTATTCATCAGTTTTAGTTGCAAGTAACAAAAGCCCATCTCAGATGGATTTAAGCAAAGGAGGCAAATATTTTGGGTTAGTTAATTGAGAAGTCTAGGCACAGGTTGAATCCAGAGTTTCAACAGTGGCATCTCTGCTCAATCTCTCTCTCTCCAAATTTACTCTGCTTTCCTCTAGCTTGGCTCCATCCCCAAGCAGTGGCCTGAAGGGCAACTGGAGGACCCTAGTGTACAGAGGACCACTCCTCTCCTCTTCCCACCCAAGGGCCTGTGTATATGCATGTGGATATTCCAGCCCATGTATCCAAGCTCCGTCCACAAACGCACCTGCTAGGAAATAGCCTCCCCTTGGCCACCCCTTGTTCTTTGAAGGCCAGGCCTGGGGGAGAGGCTTGCACAGGCCCAGTAGATTCATAGCTGTTTAGGCACAGACTTCTGGGGTTGTGGGTATCAAGAGCATGGTCCAAAAGTGGGCGTGAAAAGGATGCAGACTCAAGATGGGCACGTTCTCTTAGTCCCACAGAATCATCACCCCATGGGGAAGATGGGGCTGGATGAGTTTCCCAGCAGGGTCTTCTAATGTGCAGAGCCCCTGACTGACAGATCTAAGAGAGGTATTTATTTATTATATATTTATTCATATAGTGATTATTGAAGAACAGTCTAGTAACAATTCAAGACAGGATGCAACTTAAGTGTTGCAGAGTTTTAGAGAAGACAGAGATCACTGCCAGCAGGAAAGGATTCTCTGAAGGGGGCCTTGGAGAATGGGAAGATCAGGATAGGAGAGCACATAGAACAGGGCATTCCAGGTGAGGAGAGTAATGTGAACAAATGCCATGGGGTCAGTTGGGTCAGCTGTGTGTTGGGACAATGGGGAGCCAGGTTTAGTAAGAGAGAAACTATGCTGGCAGAAAGAGGAGATGGCAGCGGGGCCTGGAGGAGGCATTTAGAATAGCTCTAAGGGAGAGGGTCCAGGTCCAAATCTATCAAAATAAGAACCAGGGAGTCTTTGAGGTTTTGTGAATAGAACATGGTGGTTGAAAGTGGTGCCCAAGAAGCTGGACCTGGCAGTGCCATGTTGGTGGGCTCAGGGGCTGAGATCTGGGCCAGTGGGTGAGGAACCAGACAAGGGCTACTGTGAGGATGATGCCTGGGGGCAGGGGGAGGGAGGGAGCATTATGCACAGTCAGTGGAAGAGACTAAACAAGCAAGGTGACCAAATCCAGAGCTGATGTCACCAGGAGAGCCAAGTGCCTAACCCTGAGTGAGCTGCATACAAATGTGTTCCCAAAGTGAGCCGTCAGGATGGATGGGGTAGACGATGTCCAGTCTTATTTGTGCTTAAGAATATCAATTTAACTGCTTTTCAATTTTGTTTCAGTCCCCTGATGGGCAAATTGAATTCACTGAGTCCATGAGACGTGGCCCAGCCAGGGTCACTGCCTCAGGGTGTCCTGTGGGCACCGCTGGCGTCTCAGGCTCAGGCTGACGTGCTGGTGAATTTCCTGTGGCCAGAACTGAGGGCTTTTTCCTGGCTGGTTTGGCCAGGCGGTTTGTAGGGCCCTGTCTGTTGGCCAGGGGTGAATGCAAACTGGAATGTATTTGTAAAGGGGGCTTCCAGTCCTGGCCTGTTCCTGCCGGCTTCTCATATGAGAAAGGGAACCGCAGGCGCCTGGCCAGTCACATGACTGGTACTGTGTGCCAACAGGTCCAGGCGGGTCCCTCTGGACACTTGGTTCAACCAGAGGAGCCCAGTCGTATTCCTGGGTGAGAAAAAAAATCACACATGGCTATGTGATTCTGCCCCAGCCTTTAAGCCATGCAGTTGATAATTATATGCTATCCATCAACCCATAATTATTTATTGATTTTTCTATATCTGCATTGTGCTGTGTGCCACATGAAATACAGCACAGATCCAAATGACTTCTGAAGAGTCAGGTGTTTAAATTAGAGAACTGCGGTTCAAGTCCCAGCTCTACCATTTATTACATATGGGGACTTTAGCAAGTCTTCTAACCTCTCTTGCCCTCCGTTTCCATATCTGTAAAATGGGCACAAAAACACAATCTAACAATGTTGATAAGTGGGATCATCTATAATGACCTATAATAAACTGACATATATTCTAATCTAATAAATGGAGATTCATATAATTTCTCATTTAACAATTATTTTCAATAATATTTGTTTTGAAATTCAGTGAGTTCTGTGAAACTTTCTCTTTCTCCTAAGAAATCTGTAAATCTGATTGGGGAAATAAAACCAGCACACATGTATAACAGCAATGAATGCAACACAGAAAGAAAATATACCACATTTTGTGAAATAGAGCCTTTTGGTATTTTCTCAACTTTTGTCTCAAATAAATGTGGTCATTTTCTTCCTTTCTTATTGCCACCTCTTTGGAAGTATTTGGTTTCCTCACAGGCTTTTGAAGGCAGAAAATGTCTGTAGTCAGAAGCCTCTGTCCTCTCAGCCCCTGTGTACAGACGGGACACACAGGGCCCAAGATGCCGAGGCATCTTGCACTGCAAAATCTGCACGTCTAGGAAGTGGTAGGGCTGAGGCTCGACCTCACGACTTCTGGCTCTTCCCTGTCCAAGCTGCTGCCCCCCAACCTGACAATCACCCACAGTGGGTAAGACCTGGGTCACTGCCAGGCCGTCACCAGCTCCCATCCGCTTCATTGCAGGTCACATCGTGCTTTCCTTCCCTGTGGGAGTCCCTCACAGAGAACGGTAGGGGCAGAAATCATTTGTCTTTGAAATCATTAATTTTGGAGAAGGAAAAAAGAAAATCAGCCAAACAGAGCAATGGGAATTTCCAAACGGCAGCTAGGTGGAGAGACAGAACCCTTGGTACTCCTGTCTCCAAGTCAGGCCACCCCAGTGTGACCTCAGACCTTCCTTCCCGTCCACACACCCTCAGTTCAAGGAGTGGGCACCCACAGCTTCAGCCGCTCTCTGAGCCATTTCCGACCGGGTGAGACACAGGAGAGAGTTTACAAAAGGGCTCAAGTCAGAGCCGTGGCTGGGAAGGGCGAGGAGAGTATGGCTGGCAGGGCGGCTGCCGCAGTAAGGGCACCCTTTCAGGGCTCCGCTGGCGGGGATGGGCGTCTGGGTGGAGGGGCAGAGCCACCAGCCCGCCCCCCGCACCCCCCCCAAGGGCTGAGAGCTGAATCTGGGAGAACCACGCCCCCTCCTCGGTCTTGCCACTGCCCTATCTGGCAGGAGTTGCTAATCCTTCTTCAGTGAAAAGACCTTCATCCAGGACCCAATCCCTATGAAACCTCCTACCACTGGGATGCTATTCCTTCCAATCCTGTATGGGAACTGATTTTCCTAATGATGTCCCGGAGGCCCTGCAACACCCTGGAATGCATTCTGAATCACTGAGGGAGTATGCTGTTGTGTTCAGTCTAGTTTTAATGTGAAGGAATTCTCGCTGTGTTTTTCTAAAGCATGGAATAAAAGGGGATTCTTATGGGAACTACCCAAGTGTTGTGGAGGAATAAAAGACCCCTGTCTATGGAATGAGAGCACGTCCTGGTCCTTTCAGGCCCCTCTGGGCCTCCGCACATCTGTGCTGATCCACATGGATCTAGTGGGCTCTGGTTATGCCTCTAATGTCCAGTGTTGGGGGGGGTTGATGCTTCGCATTTTCCATGCACCACTTCCTTTGTTGACCATAAAGTCCCCAAGGGTGAGAAACATCTCTCATCCTTTCTTTTTCCTCCAAACCTGTTCTGCTAAGGACTGCGGTCACCCCAGGAGCCAGGTCTGTGGCGCTGCTGCACTCACTGCAGGGCCCACCCTGGCCAGACAGAGGCCCGTTCCCTGCAGACACATGTCATCTGCAGAAATGTGAACCTGCCTGCCCAAATGATCAGTCCTTGGGCCTGAGTTTCCCAATTACTTTGGCCCTTTTCCTTAGAACTCAGTCTACCAGCACTTCTCCCGAGGAGAATTATCCACTCCATAGTTTCTGCCTGCTCTCCTGACATATACTGCTTTAATCATACTTTCTGCCTCCAGGGACAGGAGTTGGTGAATGGAATGAGGGGCAAAGCTGGCAGGGCAGGGACAGTTAGGAACCCTTGGCAGTGATATGATAGGAGGCTCGAATGTGCATTTTCCTCTTTCCATGAAGTGACCTCTATAACATAAGGCCGTTGAAGATAAGAATCTTACATGTCCAGTTTGACTTTATAGCCCCAGCCCTGAGAATATTCCCTGCTCTGCTTATGTTCAACAAATATTTGTTAAAGGAATGAGACACAGGCTTCCAAGCCAGTTCAGCTATTCATGAGCTCTGTGGATCTGTCCCCTTTCCTCATTTTTAAACCAAAAGGGCTATTGGTATTATTCATTTGCTGTATTATATTCCATTGGATAAATCTTGGAAACATAATATTTAGTAGGGGAAGACAACTAAGTAGAAGATGATGGCATGCAATATTAATGACCATTTTTCAAAGCTCAAAAGCAAGCAAAATTAAACAATATTCTGTGTATCAGCCATCGCCACAATAATGCTGCATAAAAACCTAGCCCAAAACTCAGTGGTTTATATTGCTCATTTAATTGTACATTAATGATATCAAAATAAACTTAAAAAAAATAAATTGATACTTCCAAAGTAAAAAGAAACTCAGTGGTTTAAAAAAATCCAGGTATTCTGAGTCAGGTGTCTGTGGATTGACAGGGGGTTGGCTGACCTACTCTGAGCTCATTTGGGCTTGGTTCAACTTCAGATGGGGTCCATGTCTGCTCTACATGTCTCTCATCCTCCTTGGATTGGCAGGTGACCTGGAGTATTTCCTTTTCCTGGCAGAAGCAGAAATATAAGAGGGGAAAGTGGGACACTACTTAAGGTATAGGCTCAGAATCGGCATCCATCACTGCCTACAGCATTCTACTGGCCAAAGCAAATCTGACATTGCCGAGCAGGGAAATTAATTCCACCTCTAATGGGGGAAATGCAAAATCATATGTCAAAGAGTATCCAAGGAACTCAGAACAATAATGTAAACTGCCACACAAACATAGTTGGAAATACCATAAAAATAACCAACAGATCAATAAACAAAATTCTGAATACTGGTTATTCTGTGAGGGAGGTGGGAGAAAAGGATCAGATGAGCACCTATAGTGATGGTCTAGATGTAAGATGGAGTGGTGGGCTCACAGATTTTATGATTACTATGCTTTATAATTTACATAGATATTATTCTGCACATCTGATGTTACCTAATGAAAACAGTAAGTTTAAATAAATAAATAAGGGGTGTGATCCACCGATATGAGAGGGTCAGTGTAACATTGTATGTTCTACAATTCTAAGGTAAACAGGAGCTGAAAGGTTTCCTTTGGTGATGGAAAGCATCTGACATTCAGCAGTAACCCTAGCCACCCAGCACACAGGCTAAGAAAGAGCAATCAACTCATGCTGGTTCTGTCCAGGCCCAGTCCTGTACTCGGCCCAACGGGGAAGATGAGAAGAAATGCACCATGCACCTAGGGTATAGGAAGACTCTAGGGAACAAGTGGGTTGCAGCTGTGAGATAGCACTGACAGCCCTGGCTGAACTTCAATCTCACTGGCCTCAAATTCCAACTGAGATGCTAGCTGTATAACCTTGGGAAAGTTACTGAGCCTCTCTGAGTCTATTTCCTCACCCATAAAGGAACTAACCTTGCCTTGAAGGGTTTCTATGGATCCTTGAGCTTCTATTGCTTTCCAACATTAGCAGAGAAGATGCGCTGGCAGAGTGAGTTGTAAAGTCTGATACCTGTGTTTGACTGTAACCTGTGCTGCTTATAGGGATGGGTCCTCAAGCAGTGAACTAATTTTTCCAAATATCCATTGCCTTCTGTAATGTGGTAGTACTAATATTTTTCTTCAAAAGTCTTGTTGCTTTAAATTAAATAATGTATATGATGAACCTGGAACACATGGGGGGCTCAATACATGTTAATCCCTTTCCTCTCCTGTTTCCAGCCTCCACGCATATTCTGGCTATGGAGCAAGGAGGGTGGCAAAATAGGTCAAGTTCACGGTCAGGTGTCTCAAGGGGAAGATGGGTATGGTTGTTGAATCCCAGCCTCCTTAGTTTACGTGGTAGGAGTGTCTCAGGTGTGGGTGCCCTGAGGGGGTTGGGCTCAGGGAGGGATTATGTTTTCCATTACCCAAACATCTCTCATTTCAGCCTCCAATTTGGGGAAGCAAAATAATTTTGGCCCCCCACACAGTATCTGCCTCTGGAACTGATTATCTGCTTTGTTAAGTTCAGAGGCATTCTGATAAGGGTAATTGAATTAGGCTTCTCGGGGGCTCCTACATTCAGGCCGGCTGCCACAGTAGGGGGTCTCTCTGTCCAGGCGCCCTAGCCCGGCAGACTATCCCTTCAGCACTCCTCTTTGGAGCGGGCCCTCCTGGGGTGCTCAGGGCCTCGGGCTTTGCCTTTGAAGATCTTTGCAGAGAAGCTTCTTCACACACTCCACACTTGCCAAGTCCTCTGGCTTCCCTGCCTTGTTCCCAGCCCACTTTGGAGGCCTCTGAGCAGGGAGTGGGGGGAGGGGGAGGTGTCTTCCCTTGAACTAGAGGAATTTCTGGGGGTCAAGGAAATGTCTGGCTGGGGACAAGAGCAGGAGGTCAAGGTTCAAATGAGGTTGACTTAAATTTTTCCCCATTTCAGAGGGTCTTTCTTTCAGAAGAACTTGACTCCATGTTCTTCACAATCTTGGCAGGACTCTGCCCACCTGAAATGACAGAAGTTGGGTCATTTGGGGATATTACTCTGATAGTAGTTATTCAAGTTTTTAAAAATCAGCAGGCTGTAAAAGAAATTATTTGACCCCCAAAATGTGTGCAGACTCAGCCCCTACTTCTCATACTTCACCATTGTCCCCCCACCTCTTGTGACCACACTGAGAAAAATCACAGTTGCCAAGCACCTCTTAGGGGTAATTTCTTCTCCCTCCCCCACCAGATCAGGGGCCCCGTAGAATCTCCGCACAAAGGGAGACAGAGAGCAGAGTGGCCAGGCAGGGTGCCTTCAGGCTCTGCCCAAGTCCTCAGTTCCGTGATCTTCCAGGCCCACCCCACTTTCCCAACTTCTGCCCCCACCATGCCACCCTACCCATCCATCCCCCGAGGAGCCCACGGAGCTCCCATAATTACTACAAGCGAGAGTGACATAGTTTTAGAGCCCACTAGGAGAGACTTAGGTAGCAAGTTCCAGAGACCGGATTTGAACCTATGTGATCTTTGGCCTCTCAGTAACCAGGGAAGATTGGCGATAACACAGAGGTTCTTGAACTTTCTTAGGTTTTGGTGTCCTTAGTACCCCAGTGATTTTTTCAGTGTCTCCAAGCCTTAAGAAACAGCCAAGAGTCCCATTCATTAAGAAGTTAGGACCAAACAACTTAAGTATTTATGTCCTGACAAAGTAATACATATATATTGAATTGAAAGAAAAAAGTCATCATTTTATTTCAATCTTCAGTAACAACACTTACTTGTTAATGAGATGTGTGCACCTCTGTGGCACTGTACAACTTCTCAAATCTTGGAATCTGACAGGCCCTCGCTGCCCTCAGCTCCTGTTCCATGTTGATTTTCATACGATTCTTGTTTATTTATTGCAGCTGTCAGCAAAGACCAGCTCCACAAGATATGACATCATTGAAAGGAATGTAGTGTGATCTCATGTTTAAACTGTGAACTACCTCAAGCTAATCATTTGCACAGTGTCTAACCAGTTTGAGTATCATTCTATTTCCCTCAAAATTTAAAGTAATTCACAGTGCCCCCATGAATTCGCTACAGCATCCCAGAGTGGGAACTGTAGCAATAATGTTTGAAAAGCACCTAACATATTATTGCAGGTGCTTAAAAAATGTAGCTATTATTACTTCTCCTTGAAACTTTTAAAGTGATTGTTTGTTGACTTAGGACTGTATTGCCTTGCCACTAGACTACACTGCAATCTCATTGAAGACTACGTTGTCCAACAAAGTATAGCCTATGACTGATACATAGTAAGTGTTCAATATGTTTCTTGAACAGACAGATGCCTTTTGGACCATCCATCTGTTGGTTCATCTATATTTATATCCATCCATCCAATAAACAGCAGAAAGTTGGCTCAGCTGTCAGCTGGAACAGCCTCCCAACCCCTGCCTCACTCTAGTGGACGGTGTTGGCCTCTTCTGGTCTACTTTGTGCTGCCTTGAAAACCATCATACTTTGGGCTCCAGCTCTGGGATTGCTCTTTCAAATATGTAGCTTATTTTCTCAAAGGCCTCTGCAAATCCTTCAAGAATAGAAACAGGTCTAATAAATTCCTACACATTTTCTGACATGGAATGTTCCCCACAGGGCTGTACATAAGGTAGGTGCTAAGTAATTGCTAAAGGAATTATTTGATTTATCCATGGCTCTATGCACAAACCAATGTCAACATTTTGATCAAGTTGTCTAGTGACTCATTAATTATAAAATGGGCAGCTAGTGACCAGCCCATAATGGAAAGAAAGAGGAATTAGGACTACTTCAGTAGTCCATGAGGGGGCAAGAATTGAGTGTTGAGTGGTGGGAAGGATTCAGCAAAGCTAAAGGAAGGAAGGAAGCAGACTTTCAAGATTGGGATGGTGGGGCACAGCAAGAGAAGTGGCCTGAAGGAGTGTGAGGGGCCAGTGAAGCAAAATGCTTAACTGGAGAGAGGGAGTGAGATGGTGGCATGAGGAATGATGTTTGATAAGAAACTTCTAGGATCTTGAAAGCTAGAAGGAAGTATTTTAAAATGGGATCATTAGTAGTTAAGTGGACGTTATACTACAGAGTGGGCTGTGCAAGGGTGGTTGTACCATACTGAATCACTTTACCTAGGGAAGGACAAGGAGGGGAAATTAAAATAATATGCCCTGTTACGTGAGAGTTTCAAATGAAAACATTTTGCTGGGGTCTAACTGGCCAATAGGTCTAATGGTTTTCTATCCACCACACAAGTAAATAGCTCCACGGCAGGCTGCCTGCCAGCATAAACCTTTGTGTGGAAAATACTGCCAGTATGGCTATGGAAAATGCCCTCTTGCTGACCATAATTATACAGAATGTGTGCAAATAAAAGCTGAAAGAAAACACTTTTGCAGAGGTGTATTTTTTTCTGTTCTTATTTTGACAAAGTGGAAGAGAAATTCGCAGACCATTTTCTCACTCTCCCAGCTGGGGCAGAATGAGCTCATGCGGCCGGGCTGGGCTGGGGGCTGGGCTTGAGAGAGAGACCCGAAACCAGTGTCTACACAGGAACCTACATTTATGGGTCTTTCGGTCCTGAGATAGCCTCAGGGTGGCAGGGGGCTGTCGAGGAGTCCAAAGAGGCATTATCTTGTTTAGCTCTAGCCAGCCAATGAGGTTTCTTATTCAGTGAACAAGGGACAGGAGAAGTTGGCATGTTCAGTGTATGATTCCCTGCCTTTTAAGGTTCACTTCAGTGGAAGGTGATTCCTCTCTCTTTCCTGGGGTTCCCGTCAGAGACAACCTGTAACTCTGAAGAAGCCCAGAGCTTAACAGATACCCCCCATAACAGATGCCCCCCAGAAACCCTCTCAAAGCAGCAAGATGGCAGGCTTTGTTCCTCCATGTTTTACATCTGCCCTTCTAGAAAGCTGCTCTTTCTTCTCTTCTCTTTGACATCCTTAGGAATACCTGAGCAAAAAATCCCAGGGTGAAAGTCCAGTTTTGCCAGTCTGGCCGTGATGCATGCATGGACTACTTGGCCCCATCATGCCTGGACTCCAAAGTGCAGAGAGGTGAAGGACAGACCCCTGGGGAGGAGGCACTCTGTGGGGACACATGCCTTTGAGGTGGGGAAGGAGCAGGAGCTGGCAAGGCAGAGGCACCAGGCAGCTCTGGAAACTGGCCCTCTCTGCCAGCACTCCGTGCTCTGCCTGTCTGTTCCTTTCTCTTCTGTTTGCTCATGGTTCCTGTTACTCCACCTTGCATCTGGGCCACCAGGCCTGCCAGCTCCCTTTACCTATGGCAACTCTCTACACAACTTTTGGCTTTTGTCCCGTGTTAACTGGCTGTTCCTCTGTGTTTGAAGGGAAATGTAACTGGCCCAACTGGCCTCGATCATTTTCAGGGGCCAGGGCCCTGGTCAGTCTGTGGCTTGGCTGACTGTGTGCTGGGCACCCACCCAGAGCTCAGCCAGTTGAGAGATGGGCAGCTTGTTACGTAGAAGCAGAGGTTATGAGCTGGGTTATGGACAACGCAGGCAACGATTGCCATCTCTGATATAATAGTCATTCGGAACATGCTGGTGGGTAAGGCTATGGCAGGAACTACACACACAGTTTTTAGCGCTTAGCTAGTACTTGTTACGTGTGAAAAAATATTTTTACAGGTAGAAAAACCTGGTTAAAGCCTAAGACACATAGGTATATTTATATCCAATAGTGTCCATATAACCTGCTAAAGAACAGAAATAGCTCACTTCAACTATTCAGTGGCATGTTGGGAAAGAACTGCGTTCCACCAAAAACAAACTCTTCAGCTGATTGAATTAAAAAAAAATGTTGTGTTTTAATCAAAATTTCATCTGGCCAAGGGAGATAGGAGGAATTGCAAAGTTTAGTTTATAATTCCCATTACTTTTTAAACTCAGCTTCATGGGAAGACAACCCTCCTTTGTCCCAACCATCCCTTGGGATATGTAAACGTATCCATAACGTTCACAGATGCATGCAGCGTGCCCTGGGCTCTGTGGAAGGTCCCCTCTGTTCCAGCAGATACTGCACCCAAGCACAGCGAGGGACACAGGGAAGGTGGGGTAGATTGTTTAGGACTAGGTTCAGCTACTGGTAACAGACATCCGAATAGCAGAGATTAGACAAAGAAGTTGATTTCTCTCTCAAGTAAAAGTTCAGAACAGCACAGTGGCTTTGCTCCACACAGTCCTTGGGAGCCCAGATTCGTTCTGGGCCTCCCCATTTGGGGAGATCTCCTCCTTCTCCTGCCACAGCTTTGTTGTAAGCAGCAAGAAAGAGGAAGAGGGAAGGAGGCAGCGGAAGGCATGCACGGCTCTCTCTTAAGGAAGGTCCTTAGAATCTGCCACATGAACTTCTGCATAGAATAATCCCTTTGCTCACATGGCCACATGAATATCAATTAGACCTCAGTGAAGCTGTTAACAAAATAAAAATAAAACACACATGAGATCTCAAAGCTTTATTGCAAAAGAGAAGAATTTAAAATATCTCAATTGTTTTGTATATTACCTGTTGAGTACATGTTCCGATGTTCTGGATATTTTGTCTTAAATATATTATTAAATTTAATTTCACCTGTGTCTTTTTACTTTTTGTAGTGTGGTTAGAAAATGTAAAATGCCACAGGTGGTTCCCGTTGTATTACTGTGGGACAGTGCTGTCGTCAGCCCCACACACTCAGGGCACCCTCACCTACTCATTTTCTCTCTCAGCTACCGCAAATTTTGTCAAAACCAGGCCTCAGTAGCCTCTCTGCTTGATCTCTGTTTCACAGAACTGGCTTTCTTTGCTCCCTTGCTGAATGGACGTGGAAGGAAGAGACCTCAGCATTCTCAGTAGAGCCCAGCATATAAAGGAAGTGACTGAAACGATTTGTGAGCTGGCAGTCTGAAAACTGGGACCTCACCCTGACTGTATGATTAACATGGGTGACTTTAAGCAAGACACCTCACTGTCCCCAGGTCCGGATTCCTGACCAAGAAAGGGAGAATAATAATGTTCCTTGCCCTCGTCTCAGGGCTATTTCCAACGTAAGAATTAATATCCAAGGGGAGCTGGAAACAGTGAAAGAGCTCTTCTAAAGTTAAATAATTTGTATTCACAAAGTGGAGGAATTTTGCTCTTTACAGCACTCCCTTCCCTTTTTTTTCTATCCATTTAGCAAATACGAAATGCCATATGCCTGCTTTGGCCTGGGCTGCACGAGGTTTACCTGTACATCACAGAAGATCTTCTTTACCTGGCTCCCCTCCACCCACTTTCCTGCCCAGAGAATCTGGTTTTCTAAGTGGCTCACACCTCCTCACACCTGTAATCACCTATACAACCTTGGGGCCAACAGTAGTTTACCTGATTTCTTCTTCATCATGGACCCTCCATGAAGCCCTGAGGGAGAAATCAGCTCACACACTGTGCTTCAGGCCCACTGTTACTCTGCATGATGAAATGTACACAGAGACCCTCAAAATTGGTGTTAAAAGCACATAAACCTCTTGGGTTGTTGAGATTCTTGCCCAAGCAGGGTGTGTGTGTAATATCACTAAAAGCAAGTATGATGGATAAAAATGAATGATGGCCCCTTCTCAATGTAAACCGAGCTGCTCATCCCTCAGGGTTGTTTATAAATAGAGGGGAGTCCATTTGTTCAGGATCCTGGGGACAGACCGGTACTCCATTTAGATAACGACCACATTTCGTGGCCAGCCATCACTCTCCAGCTCGCAAGGTGGCGATTAATCAAACAGTGTTTTGCTTTCTCCCGATAGGCATCTAGTCCTTCCGGTTTAGAGTGCGCTGAAGATGGCTTCAACAGTTTACAGAACGGGCCGGACCAGTACATTAGAAGGCAGCAAGGATGAGGGCCCTCGGAGGGCCTGTCGGGCTGGACATTCCGGGTGGAATTCTGTGTTGGGAGCAGCTGCCTGGATGGGGGATTCCAGCAGTCAGTCCAGGAGAGGCCCGGCCTTCTGGGGCATTACACACTGTGCTCAGTCCAAGAGAATGAATTACGCTTGTCATTAGGATAGAGACCCCTGGAGTTGAAGGAACACCACAATTGGACTAATTGGAAGGCATTTCTTTTTCTGATAAGGTAATCAGATACAGACCGAGGATAATACAGCCTCTCCCCTAGCCTCCTTGCCCCACCAGCAGGGGTAATGAGGCCCAGAGTTCTGTGTGCTGATGGAAGACTCTCGCCCCAGCCCTTGTAGCCTTATGACCATAGTCTGCCATTGGGGTTTACTCCATCATGGCCTTTATACTTGTTTACGTCAATCACCCCAGTAGCCCAGGACACCCCTCAGACCATTCTTTACCCCCTCTCACCTCTATTCAGCTTCATGAAGCTCCTGATCTTAGCCAATCTCCCACTCCCTCAATTCCCTAAGCCTTCTTGACCTCATGGCCCAGCGTAAGTAAAATCTCCACCTCATGCTTTTCCCAGAATATTCTTTTTGCCCTCTTGCTCTAAGCAAATACTAGCTTTCCACACAGCACCCAGCTTCCTCCACAGCCCTTTCAAGTGAGGGCTGTTTCCTCTCCTCCATGCCTCATGCCATCGGGTCTGGAGCTGCGGTAGGGGTCTTCCCCGATCCTCAGGACTGCTTGGGGACCAGGGGACCTCCTCTCTAAAATGCCTGCTTGGAAGCAAATGCTATCAGCCCATAGATCTCACAATAGTCTCTTGTTGCATCATCTACAGAGCCCAGGCTCACTGTACTGTTCCCCACACTCTCCAGTTATCATCTGTTGATTTCAGTGTCCATGAAGATGATCCTTTCCACATCTGGACTTGTCAATTCATGAACAACCTCCTCTCCAATACCTTGTTCTTCACCTTATCTCAGACACTCATACCTTGTAACCTTCCCATTACCAATGACTGCAACCCTCTCATATACTCAACTTCCTTCACCCACTGCCCATCCCTCTAGTACTTAGCTCTAAAAGTCCCTGGACTCAGGGCTGCCACGTTCTGTTGTGCATTTTGTGTACTTCACGCAAGTCCTTGGCCAGCCCTGAAATCCAGCCTGAGCTGCAAGAATTACACGGCGTACCCTGGCTCATGGCTTTATCCACCTGGAGAAGAGGCAGCTTTTTCTTTGCACAATTGTGGGATTGTATCACCTAGAGGGGAAGTGTTTCTCTAATTCACTGAAGATACTCCACGGCCTAATGGCAGCTCTGATTTAGCCCCCTGGGACCTATAAGTCATTGCTACTTTTCCAGTGCCCCTCCTGGCCTTTCCTCCTTTCCCAGCTTGGATTCCAGTTCTATGATTATAATGCCTCCTCTCAATTCCCTGGCTCCTTTCTGCCTCCTTTGAATCTCTGGAAATATCACAATCCTTTTAAAATTTAACCCTGTGTTTGCACACATACAGCCAAATATGGTTGTAGTAAAATCCACAGTTTACAACCACATTCGTGAGTGCTGACTTCAAGCAGACCCTTAGCTCTGCTTGCTTCTCCTAGTCTAGTCACTTTCCCGCTTCCTCAGATATCAAACTGTTGTCTCCACCCAGTGAGAGCCCTGTGCCCTGCTTCTCTGCAAGAACACTGTCAGAACCTACATGCTCCTTCCACCATATCCACCCACCGGTCTGCATCTGTCCCCGGCTCTGCCTTTCCTCCCAGACTGTGGATGAGCTGTCCCTGCTCTTACCCAAAACCAACCCCTCCACTCTATATCACACACCACCCCTTGTGCCTGTCCAAGGGCTTTCTGTAACAATTCTCTCTGCTCTCTCCTGCGTCATCACCACTTTTTTCTCCATCTATTGGACCATTTATATCAGCATAGCAACATGTTGTAATGTCTCCTGTATTTTAAAAAACTCTCTGGACCCTACACACTCCTCCAGTAGTTACACCATTTCTCTGCTCCCCATAGCAAAATGTCCCCTGAGAGTGGGCTGGGCCTCTGGCCCTCCTGAATCCACTCCAGTCCAGTTTTTGCCCTCCTCACTCCAACAAAACCCTTCCTGTCAAGGCTCTCAAGGACCACCATGCTGCTAAATCCATTGTGAATGCTCAGCCCTCATCTTACCTGACCCACGGCAGCTCTTGACACAGGTCTATCCCATCCCTCTCGAAAATCTTTCTTTCCTGGGCTCCAAGAACTCCACTCTGTTGTGTCTCCTTTTCCTGACTGGCCACTCCCTTTCAGACTCCTTTGCTGGTTCCTTCTGCTCTGTGACTTCTTATCTCCTCAAACTCTGAACACTGACATGGTCCTGCACAGTCAATGGGACTCATCCCTTCTCTATCTATACTTACTTTCTTGGCAATCTTATCCTCTCTCATGGCTTAATCTCTATATGCTGATGACTCCAACATTTTTACTCCAGCCCCCTGAACTCCAGACTCATCTACAGCTGCAAACACAGAATCTCTGCTTGGATATGGGACTCAGACTTCACATGTCCAACAAAGCGCTCCTGATTTCACCATCTGCTCCAACCTGCATATCGTCCAGCCTTCCTCATCTTAGAGAATGGCAACTCCATGCATCCAGCATCTGGGCCAAAAGCCCTGGGGTCATCCTTGACCTCTCGCTCTCTTCCTCTCCACTTATGAATTAGCAGCGAAGTCCGTTGGCTCTCCTTTCAGAAGTGATCCAGAATCCAGCCGCTTTTTATCAACTCCGCTACTACCACCAAGCCTCACGTCACCACTGTCTTTTACCTGATCTATTACAGTAGCCTCAACTGGGGACCTCAGCTGGGGCTGTGGCCAGGACATCTTCAGAGTGGCCTGAGCTTCCTCACCACATGATGGCTGGAGCTCAGGGCAAGTGCCGAGGAACAGAGCGAGTGGGGAGGGAGCAGCTGCATGCCTGGCCTGACCTAGGCCTATTAAGGTACAGGCACTGCAGTAAGCACTGAGGGTGTGGAGATGAATGATAGTTCTGGAGTTTACAGACTGGAAGGGGAGACAGACAAGGGAGCCCCGCACATCAGAGCCCGGTGTTCTAAGTGCCATCACAGAATGAAACCAAGGGTGTCATGAGGAGTGAGATGAAAGAGGTAAATGAGAATGGTGGTGGGGGGCGGGGGGGGTTGGACCGAGTGTGAAGGCTGAGTAGGAATTACAGTGTGGAAGAGAAAGGGCTTCTCCCTACTGCGACTGCATGCATGCTAGGCAAAGAGGTTAAGAAGGGGACTTGGAACCCAACAGCTGGTAGACCTCAGGTGAGTCAGGTAGAACTGACCCAAACCCTCCTTTTTGCACTTACTGGGTAAACTTGGCGAACTTACATACCCTCTCTGACCCTGTTTTCTCATTTACAGAATGGGAATTACTCTGGACTTAAGAAAACTCCTCTCACAATGTCTGACACTTAGTAGGCATCCCATAAAGGATTTCTTACATGAGTCCATTCAAACTGCCCAATATAGGTTTTTTGAAGATTTTTACTTTGCCAGTCCTATTCCAACAGGTCCAATAATCTGGAGTTTCAATCTAAAAGATAAAAGGAGAAATTCTGGGAGCAGGTAAGCAGATAATTTCATTTCGTCTGGTATCACTTGAATCACAGCTGCGCAGCTTGACTGGCAGAATCTTCTCAACCATATTCACGGTACAGAAATCCTTGGAGCAGGCTGTGTATTTGATTTTGGGACCTAATCTGGCGATGCTGTCCCACAACATGGAGTAGCAGATGACACAGATCTCTAGGTCACATTCTCTTTTACATCAGCGGGAGCAGATAGGGAGTGAAGAGAAAATAAAAGGTTTCCTTTTGATTCAAATTTTAAAGCCTATACTGTTAATAAAGCATATTACAGCTGGCCCCTTCCTTCAAGACGCTTGTAATACATTTGAAGGGACCAGATTCAAACATGAATCTGTGAGTTGAAGTCACAGGATATAATCGAGGGTTTCAAATATCAGGATGGAAGTTTCAGACACTGGGAGCAGGGGACGCTGGAGGTGTGGAGGCCCCTATCGTGCCTGCAGTGGTCAGAGAAGCCCCTAGCCTGCCTTGACAAGTCTGCTTTGCAGGAGCAGATGACGTCTCTACATAATCACCTACTCTTTTTGTTTCAGCTGTTCATTCCAAGACTGCAACCTTCTGGAAAGGCAGTACCAGCCAGACCCTAAAGCCATTAGACCAAATCCAGCAAGGGGCCTGTCCCACATGCTTTGAGGATTAGTATCGGTCTTACTTAACAATCTAATTAATGTTTTGATAATTTAACAATTTTGTATGCTTCCTGGAGGGCTTTCGAGGGGAGCGACCTTGGCAAACAAAGCCATGATTTCTTTCATTCTTAGAGAGATGTCTTTTCCGATCCTATTAATGAGAAACATCCTCCCTATCTGGGCTGAGGCAAATGAGTGAGAACAGGCTTTCCTGCTACTGGGACAGGGTGGGGGATCCCCAACAGTGTGGTCAGTGGGAGTGGGAGGGGGGCCAAGCAGCAGTCTTCTTAGCCCCCAGTTACCCCAGTTTCGGGGCCAACCCCTGTTCAGCTTCCAGCTGCATCCACCAGATGGGGCAGCGCTGCAAAGGCGCCCTGGCCGCGGGCTGTGCCCCGCAGACTGGGCTCTGCCTTTCTCTGGGGCTGCGTTTCTCTCTGTTTCAAATGGACAGGATCCTGCTTATCTTACCTGCCTCAGTGGGTGGCTAGCCAAGCCATCTGTCAGCAGTGTAGGAATCACTGGGGAAGTTTAAATTAGACCTGGGTCAAAGCTCCCGTGGGGCCCAAGCCCAAGAAGCGTGGAGAGGCTGCCAAAGCCCTCTGTGTATGAGGTGCTGCGATATAATGGGTCAGAAGGAATACATGTTTGGTCATTCATATGACCAAATATAAATTTCCCAGGTATATTTGGTCTTTATCCAGTTACTGAAAACACTGTGATAGGTGAAATGAGTGTTTTGTCATGTTAATGAGAGATTTTTAGACCCCCACCCAAGGGCAGGGGCTGGAGGCTGAATCAGCCAATGGTCAATAATTTAGTCAGTCATGACTATGCAATGAAACCCTCACAAAAACTCCAGAGAAGAGCTTATCAGGCTCTGCTCTGTTCTGTTGGATCCTGCTTCTAAGTCGGAGAGAATGCTTCTAAACTTGGGGAACCAGAACACCTCCACGTGCCACCCAGCCAGACCCCAAACTCTGTGAGTATAGAAGCTACTTTATTCCTCGCCCTATGTATCTCTTCATCAGACTGTTAACTTGTATCCTTGACTGTATCCTTTATTAAATTGGTAAAGCTAAGTGTTTTCCTGAGTCCTGTGAGCTGCTCTAGCAAATTAATGGAACCTGAGGGGGAGGTCATGGGAACCTTCGATCTGTAGCCGGTAGGTCAGAAGCACCGTATCAGGAGCTTGCCCTCCTCACCACGTAACTGCCTGGGGCTTGCAATGGGTGCCTGGAGTGGGGGTGCAGGGCAGTCTTGGAGGATGGAACCCTTAACCTGGAGAATCTGGTGCTGTCTCCAGGCAGACAGCATCAGAACTGAGTCAAGTTCTCCAACACCCTACTGGTGTTCAAGAATTGCTTGGTGTTATGTATGGAAAGACCCCTTCTCTCATGCTTACACCGTTGGAATTGGGTCTGGGAACCTGAAGTTATACTACTATTAACTGCTGCATATAATATTGTTACTGTTATATATATATATATATGTAAAAAAGAACACCATAGCAGGTGCCCTCCAAGGAAAGGCACAACCACCTTCCTCCCTCCAGATCAAGGCTCCATGGAGCCACGGTGAGGAGGCCAGGCTCCTGATGCAGGGCTCCATCACTGCCTTGCCAGGGGCATGTGGGTGAGTTAGCTGGCATCCCTAAGCCTCCTCATCTGTAAGCCATCTGTACTCTAATGGTATCTTCATCCTTCATAAAGCTGCCATGAGAAATAGACGAGAGAGCATAAAGCCAGTCTTCACTTTGTAGAGTTCAAATAAGCATGAATTTCAGTTATGAAGGGAAAGAGGAATCTCTTGCTCATTCCTGAGACTCATAGGGTGTGCCCACTGCTCGCACAGGGCCAAGAGGGCTCCACAGCCACAGCCACCCAGTGTCTTTGCTGCAAGACCTGGGAAACTGAGGTCAGTGCAGAGGGATGGCTCAAATTCTTGAGACAGATTCCTGGGGCTCCAGTTCACGCTTGTCAGGGTCTCCACACATAAACACTCTTCCAAGAAGCCAAGACGTGAATAAAGAGGACTTCCATGCACTCGGTCTTGGTTTGACACCAAGACCTCAACAATATGGTTTGACTTTCAGTCACCATCTGTACTAACTGTGAGCAACTGCATAAAGCACAAACTGCTTTGCTAGCTCTTCAATCCACAAATCTCTATGTAATGACAGAGGCACATCGCGATCAGTGACCAGCTGCATCACTTCTTTCAAAGTCTGTCGGTGACCGGTCGTGGCGTGTCAGTTCCTCGGTTCATGCCCTGACAGGAAAGCATGTGGCTGTGCTGTTTCCTTGTTTCCCAGTGAGACACTCATGGGATCAACAAAAGAGGCAGTTGGCCAAGGAAGGGGAAAATGCAGCAAAGAAACAAAAATGACAATGCTGCAGGTGAAATCCAAGCTCCACATTAATGAAGTGACAGACAATGTAGCTGGCCCTGGGAACACTGACAAGGCTTCTTCTAGAGATTCTGCGTATACAGCGGGATGAACTTAGTGACATCAATGATGTGATTGTGACACAAAGGATGAAGATGTCCCAGAGGCAACGATGCCAGCAAAAAACTTCATATGAAAGGAGCTCTCAGAGATGCTTCACAAACACTGAAGGCACAAAAAATAAAGTGTTGGAAACTGATCCAAAGCTAGAAAGAGTATAGAAAAGATGTTTACTGTATTGTACATTTTACGGTAGAAGAAGTCGAGCACTATTCAAACTTCTCTAGATTGGTCTTTTACATTCTCGATGTTTTGAATGTTTTAAATTACAACATACTAGGTCAATATTGGCTTTACTTTTTTTCCCTTTCAATAAACATTTATAACCGACAGTAAGAGTTCTTAATGTCTTCACAAAAAAGTTTAAAGATCACAGAACAATTACAATTTCCCCCATGATTATTACAATCACTTTGCAGGGCTTCAGCGTACATGGTTATTCTTCTGTCCCACACAAACATGCATAAGTGAGGACAGCCTGCGCGTGAAGGTAAGTGCTGATAAGGGTGGCTGCTGCCCTTAAGAGTATATTGGCCCAGGGAGTCCAGAGGAGCAAGTTGCCCTGATTCCTACATCATCCCTTCTACTTACGTACCAGGGAAGAGCACTGGCTGAGGAAACACTGGGACAATAAGAGGTTATGATAACCAAGAGGAAGAAGGTCCTGAGCTGGTGAGCCCTATCCAGAAAATTTTCTAAGTGGAACAAGTAAATGACTGATCTGCAACCATGGGCAACATGCTCCATGGAAATCTGCAGTACTTCCTAGCATCTTCTAAGATACTTCCAAAGATGCTCACCATTTGGTAGACTCTTCAAATTCCGCATTTAATTTAACTGACATTAGAAGCGATAGAAAGTTCCTGGGCAGGTTCAAGATCCTGAAGACAACTCCACTTTCACCCAACTGCAAGAGAAGAGGTCTGCCAAGGATGGTCAAAGGCCCAGAGTCTCTGAATTTACAATGTCTGTCATTGCTCTAGTGAACCAATCAATCTAAAGCACTTATTTTATGCTCAGCTGCAGGCAAAATGGACTTGTGTGAGATGGGGAGGCAAGGATTGCAGAGAACTTAAAAGTCAAGCTCTTTGCCAAACGGCCAGGGTTCAAATCTTGGGTTTACAACCTCGTATCTGAGGAACTTTGGGCAAGTTACTCTCTTCATGCCTCAGATTCCTCGTTTGTAAATTAAAGATAATAGTAGTGTCTTAGTTCAGGCTGCTGTAACAAAAATACCATAGATGGGGTAGCTTAAACAACAAACATGTATTTCTCACAATTCTGGAGGATGAGAAGCCCAAGATTAAGGTGCCGGAAGATTGTGCTGGGTGAGAGCCTGCTTTCTGGTTCACAGACAGTTGTTTTTCTGCTGGGTCCTCCCATGGCAGAAGGGGGTGAGGGAGCTCTCTGGGGTGGGGGGGGTCTTCTATAGGGGCATTAATCCCATGGAAGCCTCATGACTGAACCACCTCCTAAAGGCCCCAGCTCCTAATGCCATCACACAGCAGATTACTTCAGCATATGAATCTGGTGGGGGATACATTCATTCCATAACATATTTCTACAAGTGATCACCTGTATAAACCTTTGGCATAGTGTCCATCATATAGTGGCTGTGCTATAAATGTTTTATCAGAAAGCAATTAGTTAAGAGGAAAAAAAAAAAGGGAAGATTCACATTCAGGGAGAAAGTTTCAGAGCATCAGGTTTTTACCATATTGAAAGAATTAATTATACCCTAACTTGTGTGGTACAGAGAATTTGTGTTGCTGGTATAAAGAAGTGAGATTCATACTAATTACTGGGATGTGGACCCCTGTGGCCCAGGAGAAGCCCCTAAGTATCACCCATTTTATGGGCTCTCACCAGCTCCTCACCAGAATTTTCTCCTCAGAATGAGACACTATTGAGTTAATCATTTATAATGAGTTTCCCCAAAACTGAAGGAACAAAACAGCAGCAGACTCACAGACTCCAAGAAGGGACTAGTGGTTACCAAAAGGAAGTGGTTGGGGAGGGTGGGTGGGGAGGGAGGGAGAAGGGGATTGAGGGGTATCATGACTGGTGCACATGGTGTGTGTGGGGTCACGGGAAAGACAGTGTAGCTCAGAGAAGACAAGTAGGGACTCTGTGGCATCTTACTACACTGATGGACAGTGACTGCAATGGGGTGGGGGGGGGACTCGATAATAAGGGTGAATGTAGTAGCCACATTGTTTTTCTTGTGAAATCTTCATAGGAGTGTATGTCAATGATACCTTAATAAAAAGAAAAGAAAAAATAAGAAGGAGCTTCCCCTCATCCAGCGTCACCAAGAGACTCAGGTGGCAGGTTTATTTTCTAGAGGTGGGGGCATTCAGCTCCTCTCTACCCCCCTCACCACCCCGCCTTCTGATCAGGGGTACATTTTCATGAGTGGGCTCCCTAGGGTTAAGGGTTGGTCTGTGGGAAGCGATGGAGATAAGAGCCTAACCTCACCCACTAAGTCCTGACTGCCAGGCCCAACACTGAGCTCTTCCTTCTCCAATCCTGTCGTTAACACTAGTCCTCCGTGGTGCCCAGCATACGCCATGACTTTGCCAGCTGCTGTCCACCCAGGGAGATACTACCGCCCACGAGAACAGAGTGCCGTCCTTGCCTGTCTTCCCCTCATGCAGGGAGCTCTCCATGGCGGTGACAGAGGACAGGGTCTCCGGGAGGTGGGGCCGAAGATTGGGGCCGGGATGCCTGGACAGGGGGAGGGGGGCACACCCACAGCCTGTGTCTAACGGGCAGCCAGGAGTTTCCCATCTCCCACACAGTCTGCCTGGGAGACTGTCTCAGGTGATTTAAGGGTTCTGTGAAAAAAGGGGAGTGTTGCCCTTGCTGGAAAGAGTGGGAGGGAAAGGCCTGGTGCCTTTAAGAACCACATGGCAACTCGGGCTAGCTGCTTAATCTGTGAGGTCCAGGGCCAGTTGAAAATGTAAGGTTCCCTGTTCAAAAATTGTTGAGAACTTTAAGACCATGACAGCAGAGCATTAAGCCAAATGTGGGCCCATCTAAGGCTGGGGCCCCGTCCTGCACTGGGCTTGTGTCATGAAGCTGGCCCTGCGGCGATCGCAGGAGGTCTGCCCAGCTTGGACATGGTACATTAACTCACCACCTACATCTCTAACCCCCTCCTGTGCTTGGGATTTAGGGGTGAGGGAAGAAACAGCATCTGGCTCCTCCCTCCCTGAAAAGGCATGTTGCCCCCCAAGAGCAAGACCAGCATGCTGTGCTCTCAGGAGAGGCCTAGGTGGTCCCACGGCCAGAAACGTTAAACACAGAATCTCTATCTCACGCCGCTGTCATGTAGCTTGACCAAGGCCTGCCTGCCTGCAATCCTAACTGGGCGTGTCAGGGGCATCGCAGCCTCTCTGATACTATTTACTTCACTGTGGCCCTGGGTCCTGGGGAGCTGGAAATTCAGAGAATGGCAGTAGTTTTTTTCTAGATCTTCACCCCATGAACAGCGTCTGGGTCATGAGTAGGGTGCAACCCCTGGGAGAAAACCCAGGGAGACCCAAGACCTTCACACTCTTCCTGTGGCCAAGGATAGGGAGAGGAAGAGGACACCTAAGCTCAGTTCAGTTTGCCCACTGACTTTTAGCTCCTGAGGGGTTCTTGGTTGCTGTGTTCTCTGAGCTCTTTGAGATGAGAACAGTGTCCATATCTTCTCTATCATATCTGTGCCCTCCATACCTGAGTACCTATACACAAGTGCTCAGATAACAGAACTGAAGGAAGGAGGAAGGGCCGAAGAGTAGCTAGGGGTCTGTCTTGTATGCTAAGAACATTGGGCATTCTGAGTGGGGCTGGAGGGGAACGGAGGGCTGAGGACGGTCTGCTCTTACTGAGAGCCAAGTTATCCTTGCTCCTCAAAGCCGACCTAGTTAACTGCAATTCAGGTGTTAACTTCTGCCAAATACTTCAAATGCAATGAACTCTTAACAGCTTTGTGAAGTTCCCCCAGAGGCACAAGGTTTTCCTAAGGATTTAGCCTGTCTTGAGGTGTAACACCTAAGAAAACTCTGCTTTTGAGAGTGATGTCCCAGAAAAGCCAGATAATACCAGGGACAGGAGCCTCCTGTCTGCAGGAGCCTAGCACATACAATGTCCTTTCGCTCCACTTGCAGACTTCCCTATTCTTTTCACACTGGCGGCAGTGCCTGTCCTCTGGCATGATTTCGATATGTCAAACCTATAAACCTATGTTATTAGAATGGTTGCACGGTTTTGTCTTTTAGTAACAGAAGCTGATGTATTTAACATAAGAGAAATAAAAAATATTTTTTATAAGTTGAATTATGATTGCTAGTGCAAAAATTTACTGCAAGATGTAATGTTAGGGGGGCACGGGGAGGGCTGTACAACCCAGAGAAGACAAGTAGTGATTCTATAGCATCTCACTGTGCATCAGTGGACAGTGACTGTAATGGGGTTGGTGGGGGGGACCTGATGAAGGGGGTGGTGTAATCACCATATTGCTCATTTAATTGTAGATTAATGATATCAAAATAAACTTATAAAAAAAATTTACTGCAAGATTTACTGAAATGATCAGTTTCTAACAAGAAGTGTTCACTCTGTTATGAGAAAACCAAAGAAAAATATACAACATGACTCTTCTTTTGTGAATCTGCTTGGAAGTTGACATTGCTCTCTTTGAAAGCCACATACTCTGATGTTGTTTTGGAAAACACTGGGACACAAAATAGTTCTCAGAAATAAGAACTCACCTAGAGAGCTCGCCGAACACGCACACTGCTGCTTATGCCTGATCTGGAGTATACAAGCAATTTGCTTAAGAATTCATTACCATCAGGTTAATCATCTTCACCTGACATTTAGAGAGTCACTCATAAGTGCCTTCGTGTTTTTATAAACTATCTGCAGCTGAGCAGTTAGCCAATGTTAGCACACATGGCATTTTGATGGTCAAAAATAATAATTTTGTGCCTTCCGGTCTTCCTGGAGGCCTCTTCCACTAGGCATGTTCTGAAGCTGGTAACAGGGCGAACTTGGAGGTTTGTGTTACATGGCAGCAATTATGGTGGCAGCTCGGACTCAAACTTTCAAAATCTGGTGAAATAAGCCTCATTTGAAAGATAAACTGGTTGGTTGGCCTTCCCATGTCTTCCCAGAAATACCATGAAATAAGACCATGACCTAAATTCTCCTAGAGGATTCAGCATTGGGGGGCAGCTCTACTCCAAAGTGTGTTAGGACTAGAGGCTCCCTATCCTGTTGAGGAAGAAGTGAGAGTAAGGAGAGGGGTACGAAGATGTAGGGGTTTCTGTGCTGCCTCACTGCACCAGCTCCAGGGCCTCCTACCCAAACAACTTCGCCTGCTTGGAGAGAGGACAACTAGAACTGTGGCCTCCCAGAGCGCTCAGTGTTAAGCCATCTGCAGGCATTGTGCTCTGGTAGGTGGCATGTGTGTGAAGGTGTGTGTTCTGGGTGCGAAGGTCCACTGCGGTGGCACAAGGTTTGCTGCTCTCCATCCCCACCTGGGGCCCTGGCACGCTGCAAAGGGCACTTGTCAGTGCAACTCCAGGAAGTCGCTAAGGAGAGTTCTTTGAGAATGATACTTAGTCCTGCAGATGTCTTCATTTTACTCATATGAGAATTATATTCTAGCTTAGACTCAGTGTACTTGGCTATCCAAGGGTATTTAATAATGAATTCTACTTTACCTTTTGCCAACTAGTGATGGCAGAGCTCTGAGCTTAAAACAGAAGAGTGGCAGAGAGCTCTTTTTCTCTTTCAGCTGTTGCATCCAGATAGTTTATGGGCATCAAAAAGGAACTCTCACACCTGGAGCACCTTCTCAATGCGTTTTTAGCCCTCCTTCCACCTTCTCAAACCATCTGTGGTAAGGAGCCAGTGCTTTTATTTCCAATCCACTGCAGAATAGTACTTTTGTCGAATATTTTAAAAAGTGAATTGCTAGGAAAATAACCACATGCTCAGATGTTGCAGCAATGTCAAATCACTATAGAAGTAGCCAAATGTTTACCCTGAATTTTTATATTCATCTCACGGAGACTGGTTACAGCTTGAGGGTTGGCACTAGAGTGTGGTCCAAACTTTGAAGGGTACTGTTTTATATAAAGGGCAGAAAAGATTTTTACCTCCTCAAGCCAACTTGTTTTACAAAATTCCACCAGACCAAACAGGCCCAGGTATATAAGTTCCTTCCTGAGGTTGGGCGGTCTTGGGTGAGTAATGGGAGGGACATGAATTCCCTCTGTAAATGGTCCAATCAGTTCCTAATTCGAAGCACTGGCCCTTCCAATCTTAGGCTTTTGCAAGGAAGGTCCTCCACAGACATTCTCAACCTCCCCACTTTCCTCTTCCAAATCCAGTTTTTTGTCTTTCATTCCTCTTGTTCCCTGTATTAAATAGAATACAAATCTGGCTCCTATAATAAAAAACAAAATAACAGTGGCTTAAACATTTACTTTTCTCTAACAATCTGAGCATGAACAGTCCCTGGCTATTATGACAGTTTTACAGTGTGTGAAACTGACTCCTGTCGTTATGCTCTGCTATTCTCAACACACAGCTTCCCTTTGGTGATCTAGAAGCTTCTCCAGCTTCCAGCCATCATGCCTACATCTAGCCAGTGGGAAGGGGGATCAAGGGAGAGGAGACCATGCTCCTTCCTTCTAGGGGCATGAACCAGAAGTTGCACACATCACTTCTGTTCACATCTTACTGGCCAGACACCTAGCTGTCACACAGCCACACTGACATGCCAGAGAGGCTGGGAAAGGCGTATTTATTCTGGACACCCACGTGCCCAGTTAAAATTCAAGCATCTGTTATGAAAGCAAGAAGGAGAGATGGATTTGGGACTAATGAACAACCTCTGCCACAGTCTTAAAGTTTCTGAGGTGCCACTATTCTTCCTTCAGCTGTACCCCCGGCCGACAAAGGGAGGAGATTCTGTCCCTTTGCACCTTGTTCCTTCAAAATTCGGCCAGATGCTCACAGAGGCTTTCTTGTGCTGTGTCACACACACTCTGAAGGGATGGACTGTGCTCTGTTTTTATTAGGGTGAATGTGAGTCTCCCAGATCCAGTTCAACCTCCCTACTAGAAAGACATGGGTATTTTTCTCACTAGGAAAGTCCACCCATTTACCCAAGGCTACGCTTTAGGCACCACGGCTCCCTCTCACATGGTGGAAGACTACTGCTCGAATGGGTATGTTTGGGAACAGCAGACCTGGTTCTCATCATGGTGAGCCCCAGGCTCTCTCCCATCCCACCTGAACTTGTTGAATTACTCTCCCTTTACTCTCCAGGAGGGGTGGTATCCCCTCCTCATTCTGCAAACAAATTTTTTAATTCCAAAAAATGAGGGATGATCATGAACAATTAAAATTTACTGAGATTTGCCAACTGCCAGGGGCTCCTCTAACAGTTTTACCTCGTTCATTTAACCCTCAAGACAACCCTTTGAAGTTGGCAGTGTTATGGTTGTTTCTGATTTTGATGAGCAAACTGAAACTTAAAAAGGTTAACTAACTTGCCCAAGATGATACAGAAGCAAGCCCCCAAGTGGTTTAGATTCAAAAGAACATTTTGGTTTTATTTTAAAATTCATAGCTATTGGAAATTTTTCTAATTATCGATTTTTTCTAATTAATTTTCACTTCGGAAGAAAAGACAAACGTCACCTGCCATACATTTTCAGACAGCAGCTATATGTTGCTGTATTTCTTTTTAGTCTTTTGCCTCTGTTTGTCTCTCTCCATGTTTATCCCTAATTCTGCTTTAATATCTAATAACTGAGTTCTCTACAGAAATGCCACTTCCAGCTTGTAGGCACCCTGTTCCCACATATTTTTAATATATGTTAATGCAGCTTCATTAAACCTCCAGCCTTAGTGTGATCTTCAAAAATTGCTCAGTTGGAAGTAACTCTGTAGGACGGGGTCCTTGTTGCATAATATTCACATAGGGAAATGCCTGGAGAAGTTTTTCAGGCAGTGATGGTAATGCTTGGCTATTTCTTAAATGTCATCTGTGCTCTTTGAGTTGTAACTCAAGTCCTCCCTTGTGGCTGCAGCTTGAACCCCAGGACTGCAGGGGAGACGGGACGTGTAGCTTGGATCCAGTCTGAAGGCCTCAGCTATCAACAAGAAATTCCCTCAGAGGGGATCTCAGGCTTTTTTAGGCAGGAGCCAAGAAATTGAATCATATGATGACATTCAATAATTTTTTTTTAAATGATGCACATCCAGAACTATAGAATTCTAGAGACAATGCATCCCAGACAGTAACTTGACCCCCCGTCTCCCCACATGGTGTCAGGGCCAAGAGACTTGGGGCATGAAAGATAAAATTGTCAGGCTAAAGACACTCACTTTCCCTGAAGCCACTTAATCTGGAAATGTCTAAACTCCAATTGGTTAGGCCCAGTTAGATTAAGGATCCTGTGACTGTTCAAACTTGGGCACATTTGGCTACTTTTCTGGGGCAAGAAATATTCCCAGGATGAAGCCTTCTAAAGGCCTCTTTTTCTCTCTGAAAAACCCATGAACTCTTAGCTAATTCTCATTCTGCTTGCTCTCTTCTGAGTTCTTTTCATCATTCGCTGATGCTCAGCCAAGATGCCTTGTCATGTCACGCATCTTTGGGAGGTGGGGGTGGCTTGCGCTCAGCACTGATTTACATTCACGGTGGCCTTCCTTACTCTCCTGGCCAAGCAAGGCAGCCGTGACACAGTAGCTGCTCCTTGGGTATTTTATTTGTTGCAGTGCCAAGCTGCAGAGGAAACATTTCTGAACTCAGATATTCCAAAGAGCTCCTACATGGGCTTCTGGGTGCCCTCCCTTCCCCCACTCACTTTATCCAACCCCCACAAGCTCTATAAGGTACATTAGCCCCATTTACAAAGCTGAAACTCAGAAAGGTAAATTTGCCCAGGGTCCCTCAGTGAGCAAGTGATAAAAGCAGGGCTGGAAACAAGGTTTTTTGACCCCAAGTCCATTGTTCTTGCCCTGACAGGACAGCTCTTCTCACTTTGCTGCAATTATCAGGTGGTGGGAAATCCCGTAGTGATGTGTCAGTGGAAAGGGGACAGAAGGAGCCCCGGGCCACTGTGCCTGGCCCAGAAGGGACTCCACAGTGGGCTCTCGACAGCCTTAGGCTCTGGTTTTCCTACTGAGATTCTTTCATGCCTTTCTCTCGGCCCCCTCATCTCCCTGCCCAACACAGAAAGACCTGGGGAATAAAATGCAAGAGCTCCACCAACATAAAGCAAAGGTTAGAAATTGAATGCCACCCCTCCCAAAGCCAGGAAATTCCAGAGACATGGTTCTCATGGCAAGGGGACCTCAAGCTACATATTTTGCAGTCTGGCTAACTGGTTGTACTTTTCAGTGTGAGGCTTAAGACAGGGTCTGCCTGTGCCATGAGGGTGCCTCCCAGGCTCTCAGACCCATATTAGATTGCACGCAGGCTGTGCTGCGGATTAGCTGTGAGATTTGCAAATGTATAGTTTACAATGTGGTAAGAGCCTGGAGGCCCAGGAGCAAGCTCTGAGAGTGGTTACTGTGGCGGTGCTGGTGTTTGGGGGGATTTGCCCTTCCAACCTCAGGCTGCGTTAGTATGGCTGGGGCTCCTGGGGCTCCCGTTGTAAGAAGCAGTCTAAAGTTAATTTAAACTGATTGGCATGAGTCCTCCCTCTTTCCCACACAGCCAGATATGTTTCCCTGGGTAAAACCCTGAATGCCTCAGAAGTCCAGATAAGTAAGCTAGGATAGCCAAGGTCTTAGAATCAGAAGATTGGTCTCTCTTAGAAATGATTTCTTAATCTATTGTGAGCTAAAAGAGGGTTCTGTGGCTCCCCTCACCCTGGTCTGTAGGTTACCAGTAGGTGAGCAAAGTACCTGTTCCAAATGTCAGGCTGAGCACCTACTGTCCACTGCCCTCTGACCCCAAAGCAGGGCCTGGGGAGTTTGCTGGCCCACAGGGAGGTACAGGCAAGACCCTTATGCCAGCCCGGACAACAGCAGTGAGGAAACCACAGGCTTTTCCCCAAAAGTCATCCTAGACTGGAAGCTGGAGAGTCCCATGACTTCCCTTTCCCTTTGCTGAGCTGTCCCTGGCCCCAGAGACCCAGCCCCCACCTCTGCACATCGCTTCTCAAGGATCCTTCCTGATCTGTGTTTAAGCAATGGAAGCCAAGCCCCGGTCTCATACAAATCACCAGATTGGCTGCGCATCTTCCTTGCTTTTGTTCCACACCCCCTTGTCCCCTCAAGAACCTCCCCTATTTCTATACAACCGTCTTGTGCCCTGCAAGCACCCGGCCCCATTACTCCTCTGCTCGCAGGGACGCCTGCCTTAGACAACATCCAGCTGTGGGGCTCTCTCCCCACCCCTCCCCAGGCCTCTTATAGGCTTCCTCCCCAGCTGTCACTCACAAAACGATCTGACAAAATTGAGTAGGAAGAATTGATACTATTGTGCTCTACACCTGAAAAACATATTTAACAAATACTCTCTTAACCCTCACACCAGCCTGTGATATTGTCTTGGCTTCACTAGTGACGAAGGAAGCAAATACCTCTCTCTCAGACAGGTTAAGGGACCTGCCCCGGATCATGTAATGAAGAAGTGGGATTTGAATCCAAGTCTTCCTATTTAAATGTCGGGTTCCCTTCTTTTACCAGCAGCTGCTTTCTCACCACTGCTCTGCTGGGGGAGGGGCTGCTCCGACTCTATGTGTTACTCATCCCAGTGGGATTTGTATTTTAGGACCTGGCACTTACACCAGGAGAATACGCCAGCACCAGAGAGAGGCTGGTGGGAGAGCAGGGAGAGGCTATCTGACTCCCTTCCAAGCAGACCTCACAGCAAACAGCTCCCACTTGACCTGCTCAAGAGGGAAATAGTCATGCCATGCAAAGAGCTTACGAGGACTCTTTTTTCCCCAGTTCTGGAAGGCAAAGCCAGGGAGGGGAGATGTTGGTGGAGGTACCATTCTGAGTGAAAAGCTGGCACTGTTGGGCCCACAGATTCCCCTCCTCCTCTCCTCCTCCTCACTTTCTGGGGGTTAATCCTTTGCTCTGAGACAGAGAGCCCCTCTCAAAGACTCTGGCTGTGGTTGGAAAGCTGGTCCTGCTGGCCAGGAGGCTGAGCCCCAGCTGTGAAGCTGGTAACACCACAACCCCCATCCTCTGGGGAGCCCGGACTCTCTGCTCCTCACTGCCTTTCTTCCTTCCTCTCCCTTATTAAATATTTGTTGTATGAATGAATGAATGAATGAATGAATGCTGCTATATCCCTCTGCTCATGGAGCCAAGGCACAGAGACACCTCATGGGTAGGGCCTGAGGGGCTTAAGAGTTAACCTTTTGCTGTAGCAATGTTCAATTTTGAAAAATTGGGTTACTACTGTAAACCTTAAGACCTTATAGCTCTTGGTTGGAGAAGGTAACTCACCAGAAGCCATTTTAGTTTACAAGCAAGTGCATTCAGATGAAAATTGACACAGGCTGCCTTTTACATAATTGGACTAGATGGTCGCCCATTTAGTGAAACT
>JAVSCE010015716.1:0-19397 GCA_032199065.1 Smutsia gigantea | reverse complement strand
AAAAAGTATAGGATACACACTAATTTTAGGTATTTATAGTAACCATGATATAATGTTAGGATTTGCTTTAAAATAATACCTTGGTAAGAGGAATAAGTGAAACAGGATTAGCTAAGATATTGCTGAAGCTGGGTAATGAGTATTTTTATCAAAATTTAAAACTTTTGCTCCTCTCAAAGAATCATTAAGAAATAAAAAGAAAAGTTACATACTAAGAGAAAATATATACCCACAGCACATATATCCAACAAAAGAGTTTTACCAGGAATATATTAACAATCTTTTTAACTAATTAATTAGAAGACAAACAACCCAATTTAAAAATGGGCAATATATATGAATAGACACTTCACAAAAAGATATATGAATGGTCAATAAGCACATGAACAGCTGAAGAGTTAACAGGAAAATGTGGCTTAACAATCATACAAATGCAAAATAAAACCAAAATGAGATGACACTACAAACCACTAAAATGGCTAAAATTAAAAAGACTGACAATCCTAAATATCGGTGAGGCTAGGAAGAAACTGGAACTCTCATTGCTGTTAGGAATATAAAATGGTACAACTACTTGGGAAAATAGCAGCTTTACTAATTAATAATAGTCAAAAAGTGGCAACAATCTTATTATGTCTAACAAATGAGTAAGTATATGAAGAGTGGTGTGTTCTTATAGTGGAATACCACTCAGCAACAAAAAGGATTGAAATACTGATGCTCACATCAACACAGATGAATCTCAAAACATTACCCTGCATAAAATAAGCAAGATTAAAAACAGTATGTATTGTATGATTCCACTGAACTGAAGGTCTAGAAAGAGCAAAACTAAACCATAGTGACAGAAAACAAATCAGCGGTTGCCTGGGGCTGAGGGTATGAGATCAACTGCAGAAGAGAATAATGGACACTTCTGAGGTGACATAATTGACAGGCTACTAGTAATATGGATGTACATTTGTCAAAACTCACCTAATTGTACATTTAAAACAGTTCACTTAAAATACTTCAAATTGTACCATCAAAGTATACACTTATAATCCTCAAAGCTGACTTTAAAAAGGTATGCTCAGGGAAAATTACAACAGATATAATTATACCATTTTTATGAGGTCATGTATTTTAAGGATAATTCAATAAATTTAAACTAAGGATTCAAGGAGAAATCACTAAGGAGGAAAAGCAAATTGTCTTAACCTAACATATTGTAGCCATGCCCTAAATTTAGATAAGAGCTTTAGGAGAGTAAGGACATAAAGGGATAATGGGCTATTTCAGTCCTCATATCTATAAAAGAGAGCAAGTCCTAAGAAAAAGGTGAATGTTTCCTCATTCTAAATCACAGATATTTCTCACATCTTTTTTATCTTAGAAATAAAAAAGCCATATTAAAATATGTAAAAATGATTTTCTTATTGATAATATATGCATATGGTAAGTTCATGGCATTATTTTTGAGAATACAGTAAAATGTGTACTATATTCTACAAGAATCTCCATCCAGAATGTTCTTTTTTTAATTAAAAATGAAAAAAAAGTATGAAGAATAATCCTTTAGAACTCATATTCCTGGACATTTAAGATTTCAAACTGTGTCTTGAACTCGGATAAAAATATCTTGGACATCTAATGACAGTATGTTCTCTGCATATGTGAGGATGAGAGCACAAAATGTCAGCCTGGCCCATCCAATTTTCTTGTACACTTGGAAGGGTTCTAAGAAGGAAATTTCAGGTTTTTTATTTTTTTGAGTTTAAAATAGCCTTTAGAAGATTTTGCAAACTACATTGAGGTCACAACAGGCCACTTCAAATAATACTTTCTATGATTCATTCTCTAATATGATCAAGTCTATGTTCTTTTACCTTTACAGGTAACATCTGAGAACTGTTTAACGTGTATCTTAGGAATTTTATGAGACTAGCAAATAAATTAACCTCATAAATAATGAAAGCTTTAGAAAAAAAGGGGCAGCTTTATTCATTTTGTATTGCTACTAAGGCTACTATGGTATCATTTTCCTTATAACTGGTATCACACACATCAAGGCTGGCCAATGACACATTTTGCAGATATTGAGTTATTTACTATTCCAAAACCCCAGAGTAAAAAAAAACATACGATTTTATTAACACTTTATTTCTTTCTAAAAATACAGTTATTTAAAATAACTTGTTTTTAAATTTAAATTCAGTTATCGTAATCTGTCTATTTCTTCTATATACCTTTCTTTTCTGCGTTTTTAAATACAAAGTTCCATTACTTAGGCAGGCAAAGTTAGACAGTAAGATATAGCATCTCAAAGACTTTATTCAGTATCTTTTGGTAGAAGAATAGTCTGCTTCCTTTTGGGTTTTTCTACATTTTATGCTACGGAAACTTTTCCTTTACTAAGGAATACTATAAAGTTCATCTAAGTGCAACCTCAGTCAACAATCAACAATTCTAAGTAAGTCAAGCCTAAAATAATATAATTTTACTGTATTTACTATTTCTTTCAATATCATCATTAGTGAATTCCTCTCATTGCCAGCATTTAAATTCTAAATTATGCTTCAAAGTTATCTGCAACTATTTTGCAATTTATGAAGCATGGATATTCTGCATTATGGGAGATGTAGTTCATTGACTACATTTTCACCTGAAGGTATTCGTGTTTACTATAAACATTTGGCTCAAATTCGGTGTGCTAAAATATTTGATTAGGAGAACATATTCCAAAAAGTTAATTTAAATTCATTAGGAACATACATAAAATGGAAAAGCACTTGCCACAGTTCTGTAGCAAGCACTTTCATTATTTAAGGAATCCATATTCTAGCATTTAAGTACTCTACCAATTTTTTCCTTTAATCATTTTTCAGTTGGAAAAAAAAAGTCCACATAAAATGAACTTTTCAAAGATACAGGATAGATTTTGGCTTTTGCATTAATTTTATGAGTACAATCAACAGTATCTCTTGTTAACAGACAACTATAATTTGACAAAAGAGAGGTTTGGCACTGGGAAATAACCCCCCAGATTCAGAACAGAAACATCATTCTCTTAAACATCTATCTTCTAGACAAAAACTAAACCTGACAATAGATTCACTTACCAATATTTTCTGTGGGCATGGAGACCCTAGTAGGTTCTACGAGATTGTCAGCGAGGACAAAAGCACCTTCTTCCAATGTATCAAGTAACATTGTTGCTGTATGAGCTTGCTCAGAAGAATTCATGTGTTTCCATGATTCCAAAGCTTCAGGTCTTAGAAGGTTGTCCACTGTGTCAACAATTGCCTGAATCCATTAGAAAACTATCATTAGGTTTGACTGCTTCTAACAACAAGGTGATCTTCAATCACTGACTAGTGACAATTATAATATTTATCTGTCATGACGATTTACTCTTATTTCAAGATGGAAGAACAAACACCTAGACAACATATACCTGGCCAACTTGAAATACATGTCACCATTTCAAAACAAAACTAGCTGAAGAGTGCAGTTTTTATTATAAGTGATTATAATTTGAGTATACAGAGTTAGTGTAAAAAGCTGGCTTGCTTCTACTTATCATATCTCAATTGTTGAAGAAAAATACAACCAGCGTCAGCTCTTAACCTGAGGTATTACTCTTACATGCATAGTCCCTCCTCCTTATATCTGAAGACCTAAATATTCTAAATAGAAAACACTGATGTCTCTGGAAAGGCCAAGTATTCACCTTGAAGACCAAACCGTATTGATTTTGGAACCTGAACTAAAATAATAACCAAAACCGAGCCTTAGAACATTGTCTACTTATTGCCATTGAGAAAAAAACCAAGATGACTTCAAAGTTCATAAATTATCTTTAAACATTTTTTACTCTTCCAATTCCCTGTCCAGCTAAAAAACCCGACAGTATAGCTTACTTCATAAACAATGATATGTTTTTAAAGGAATAAAGAGAACAAAGTATTTAAAACCTGCATTAATAACAATGAAAATAGGCAGAATAAATTCTCCATAAACAACCAAGTTGTAAATATTCATACATTTAGTTTTAGTTTATTATCATGCAAAATAACATTAAATAAAAATATAACACAGTCATTTAAGCAATTAAAGGCAGGCTTTTGTATTGATATTTACTCTACCTGTACACTGACTATGGCTTGGATAGCTGGAATCTATCCTGTTTACCTAGTTTATTTGTTTACTCAGTCACATTCACCTAGTCATCATGTGTCATTAGGCCCATATATAAACTGTTTTGATCTATCATCAATCACTGAGAAAAAAAGAACATACATTGTAACTAAAAACAACAATAATTGCTAGTTTGAGTTACTATATTGAAATGAGCAGGGGGAAAACTTGTTTGAAACTACTGTCAGACTAAGATTAATTAGCTTAATCCATCTTAATATCCTCGTTCTGTCTGCCTTGTGAGCCACCAGGACCTTCCTGGCAGGTGGAAGATACGTCGAGTGGCATTAAAGGCTTTTCTCTCTCTCTAATGGGAGATAGAATAGTCAAAATGCTCACACTGATACTGCTGCAGCCGTTAACTAGAGTGCAACAGAAATTGGTCTGCTGAGGCCAGATTCATTAGTCACCAAGAAATACAGACCGGAGCCTCTAATCTAAGTTACAAATGAATCCTCTGTCACAAAGCGGGAACTCACGTCATTTGCACAGTGTCGGTCAGCTTCTGATTTGTTAAGTTAAGGAGTTTTAAGGTCTTAATTGGACAGAGAAGCTCATTTGAGACATACTGAAAATGACACTGGTCAAAAATTAAGGTCATGACTTCTCCAAAGAAGAAATTCAGATGGCCAACAGGCACATGAAAAGATGCTCCACATCGCTAATCATCAGAGAAATGCAAATTAAAACCACAATGAGATATTACCTCACACCAGTGAGGATGGCCAACATCCAAAACACAAACAACAACAAATGTTGGCGAGGATGTGGAGAAAGGGGAACCCTTCTACACTGCTGGTGGGAATCCAAATTAGTTCAACCATTGTGGAAAGCAGTATGGAGGTTCCTCAAAAAACTCAAAATAGAAATACCAGGAATTCCACTCCTAGGAATTTACCCTAAGACTACAGCAGCCCAGTTTGAAAAAGACATATGCAACCCTATGTTTATCGCAGCATTATTTACAATAGCCAAGAAATGGAAGTACAATAGCCAAGAAATGGAAGCAACCTAAGTGTCCATCAGTAGATGAAATGGATAAAGATGTGGTACATATACACAATGAAATATTATTCAGCCATAAGAAGAAAACAAATCCTACCATTTGCAACAACATGGATGGAGCTAGAGGGTATTATGCTCAGTGAAATAAGCTAGGCGGAAAAAGACAAGTATCAAATGATTTCACTCATATGTGGAGTATAAGAACAAAGAAAAAAACTGAAGGAACAAAACAGCAGCAGACTCACAGAACCCCAGAATGGACTAACAGTTACCAAAGAGAAGGGAGGGACAAGGGGGAAAAAGGGGCATTACGATTAACAGACATAATGTGTGTGTGGGGGGCACAGGGAGGACTGTACAACTCAGAGAAGAGAAGACAAGTACTGATTCTGTAGCATCTCACTACGCTGATGGACAGTGACTGTAATGGAGTATGTGGGGGGGACTTGATGATGTGGGGAGTCTAGTAACCATGTTGCACATGTAATTGCAGATTAATGATATCAAAATTAAAAAAAATTAAAAAATTAAAAATTAAAGTCATGTCCAAATTTACTATGTATACACATAACTCACTGATGGCATAACTTTTATTAATTTGAAACACTCCTTATTTATTACCATTTGTACTTCTCTGGAAGAATCAAAGATGATCATTAGACTAATCATGTTCCTGTGGTCTCTTCCTGCCAAAGGAAAAAAGCTATTCTTTTCCCACTGAGATATATGTCCTGGGCAACAAACCAAATATTACATTTCGCACATTAACTAACACCTTAAGGTGAACTGAAATTTTCAGTATGACAAATACTATACACCTCAGCAGTGATTTCTTTGCCCCTATTAAGCAGGCTAAAAAGGACTTCCAGAATATTTCTACCAAAGAAGACACTTTCCCACCACCTTTTCTGGAAAGTTCTCAGGTCCAACAACGTATATTATTAGTTGTTGAGAGGATGTTCTTTTTTTTTTTTTGACTTGCCAACCAAAATTGAAGTCATGACTTTTGAAAAACCTCTACTCTACAAAACTACAAAGTTCTTTTGTTGTCACATGTATATGGACTAATTCTTCAAGGTTTGATTTACTAGAGATAGGGACCCAAGATGAATAAGGTTGGGAAATAACTATCCCCTCAAAAGGAACTTCTAATAGTCACAGAATAGAACACAATGCAATCTGGTATTGTTTCTTTGATCTATCACACAGAAGTAGCATGGTGTAATTCTACGGCTAGCCTCAGCATGTTTCCTATTACTTGGATATACCAGGGAGAAAAAAACGGCTGGAGTGGACAAGGATTCTGAGCCAAACAGTGAATTTCTGTTCCGATTAGCCTTATAAAAACCAACATATAACATGTATCAATAGCACTGTCACATTATTTATTATTTCATTTCTAATAACCCATTTCTTTATCAACCTGGGTCTAGAAACGAATTCTAAAGTTTTTAGGACAAAGCTTATTGTATTTAAGAGTACACCATAGAGATAAGAAAGCAGTGACTTCATGCACATACGTTATGACTATACAGTCTTTGATATGATAAACTGCCAAGAATATATCATAGCTGTTTTACTCAAGTTGCTTTTTAATCCACAGAGATGACAACAGGAAACAAAGAGACTGTATAATTACTTTCCAATTCAGAGGATATTTCATTAAAATTCTTGTACATTTGGATGAATGGAAAAAATAGCAAAAATTATAAAAATGTATTATTTGCTTCTTCTGAGAGTAATATACCTGTGAAAAGCCAACATTTGCACAGCTGATATGGGGCACATTGTATAATTATCAAAGACTGAAATACATTGGATCATGCAGCAAGATGATAAAGCGTGGCGGGTAGCTGAAGGAAGAAAGCAGGGTGACAGCACAGGAGAGATACCTTAAGGTAAGCCCTGCATGTCTTCTCTCGTTTTTGGAGCTTTTTAGTAAAAGAAAAGAAAATCAAAGGTTAGATTTTATCTGTTGAAATTGAGGAAAGAAGAAATCCTCAAAACTTAAACCAGTGTTCCTGAGCTCAGAGTTTATTATGACTGCAGTCCTCTGGATTTTTGTGAAACTACAGTGACTGCCAAATTTGCATTTTTATGATTTTTAGTTGTATTTTATGAAGTATATTAATCTAAAGCATCTTGAAAAATCTAGAGGCAAAATATATGGTTGTGCAGAAGTTGGGCTTCCTATGGCCAGGATCCTCACTGAACTTAAACCACCTGATGATGTAACTGGCCTGTTGCTAGGCTACTGCTTCCACACCTTTAGGCAATAAGCTATTACTGTGCTACATAGAGAGCTCGGCCCTGTGCTCTGGGCGGAGGCAGAGATGCTAGTGCTTGACCTACCGCTGGGAGAACAAGCCAGGTAATAAACCCTTTCACCCCTAAGAACATTCTGCTGTCAGTTTCTTTGGTCACATTGAATCCATAGCGAACTTGCCTGGGGCTGAAACCCACTGGCAAGACAACGGTTAAAAGGAAGAAAATGTCTATTTTTTTAACTCTATCAAGCCCTATTAGTCACAGATTTTAGGTTCATATGAATCCCATATAAATACTTATTTTTGTAGTATGGTTAAATAACTATCAAATTTTTGTCATATTAGGAAATATCAGTAGCACTAATACACTATACTCATAGAGAGGGAAACTTGTTCTTCTTCTAAAACCTCTAAATGAAACAGTATTTCAGTGGCTAACATTCCTGTACATGCCACTATTTTGCTGCAACCATTCAAGTTGAATGTATTAGCACACCCAGCATATGGGTTGCATAACACATATCTCACCAAGTGCAGATAATATATTTTCTAAAGTGGGTGTACCAACCACCATCAGGCAGATTAAGTCTGCCACCAGGTAATTAACATTTTTTTTATTGGCCACATTGCAACTTTCTCAACTGTAATTCTTTCTTGGGAAATGAACCAAACTAGAAGTTTTGTTTCTAAGTTTATGTCGAGGGAGCAGAGGTTTGGCAGTCAACTGCTAGAAGAATAAAGAGCTGCCATACAAAATGTCTAATTGAAAAATAATGGAAAATTTCCACCTACCTTGTTATAACTCCGTCCAGCTGAATCCTTTTCACTAGGCTTCAGTTCCTGCAGCTGTGCATCAAGGATGTCCACCAACTGCTCCATCAGTCTCACTGAAGAACTCACGTCCCCAGCAAACACCGGCCCTTTGGTATGTTTAGCCAGTTCATTGGCAAGACTAGCAGCGTTTTCTCCACTTCTGATCTGAAAAGACAATTTATATGGTCTCAGTAAGACTTCTTATTCTGTCTGCAGCTCCTTGGTCTTCTGAGTATCTTATTGTAGTGAAAAAAATATTTGCAGATATATCAAAATATGCAACTGAGACCAGTAACTTTCTCTTCATTTCAGATGATTAAAGGTTCTTAGATCCACAACACACAAAAGAAATTTCTAACCAGACATTTAAAAAGAAAAAGAAAAAAGAAAAAGAGAAAACCAGTTATCCTGTACATTTTTTTTCAGATAGCTCTCTCATTACACTGCAACCATTTTAAACTGCTATTTAAAAATCTTATTTATTTATTCCAATGATCCAGAAATTCAAATCAGAATGCAATCAGTATGATACTGAGGGTTATTATCAACTACTTGCATTGCAGAAAGGTAGATAGGGAAGAAGAAACAAAAATGTCACTGCATTACACTATAATATTAAAGTTACTAATGCCTTTCAAAGTCATTTTTACTTATTCTATTATAATCATCTGCGATATAAACATCTGCATGCATTCGGTGGATTCAGTTGCAAACTTAATGATATTTGACTTATTAGGCCAATGCACTATTTGTCTTACAAAACATCAAAAGAAACAGAACAAAGTAAATATGAATGAAATTAAGTAAGTATGTACTCATTAAAAAGCTTAACATAGAAAACAGCATGCCCCCAAACATATGTAACTTTGAATAAATAGTTTACAGACAAAACTATGTATAATTTTTTATTTTTATACTAAACAAAGAGCAATGAAGCTGGGTATAACATGCAAAGCTAAATTATTTATGTTAGACGATAAAGCCCTTAATCACCAATGTGTATCATATGAAAAGGTTCCAACTAACCTTCTGAGCCAGCTGATTTACCCAGTGTGAGGTACAGTTGCTAAGATCGGGGCCCTTAGGGTTCCATGTTCCAGTGGAAACCATGCAGAGATATGAAGCAGTTCCTACAACAGATGTAGAAAACAACAGTGAAATTGAAACCATTTTTCTGCATGCATTCGGGAAATCAGATATGATGATGCTACCCTGCATGTTAAATTTTGAATAAACACTAATGTTAAGTGGGTTGACAATAACTGACAAAAAGTAGGGTATAATACAGATTATAAACAGCAAATATAAAGTCAGCATAGAAATATCAGACATTTACAGCAAACTAACAAACAGCCCTTGATTTTCTTGGGACTCATCCAATATGATACTTATAATGAGAAAGGCAGCTGTAAGGAAGCCTCATTGGAGTCCACAGGCACAAATCTCAGGTTTGACCTAGGTCTTTAGGAGGGAAAGGTAATTCAGTGCTTGATCTTAAATGATTTTTACAGTTTAAAGACCTTTAAAATGCCTACAGCCGCTATAATACCAAAGTAACAAAAATTTTTAAATGTTAGTTGTCATAAAGGACTCTCTTTCCCCAAAAGAAAGAGAGCTTAATTCAGCTTAATTCAGAACCTACTTATTAAATTTAATGTATATTTAGTGTTTTACAAGAAGTACCTCTTGTTCCCTTGGGACATGGTCGTTCAACCATCATTCCCCTTTGTGTCTGAGGCCACCTTATCCCCCTCGCGTCTAATGCTTCGCAGAATCTCTCTGGCAGGGGAAAAATATTTGTTACAGGAGGAATTTTGGTTGTAGAAACTGCTGGAGATGGTTTTGTCCCTCTGCTTCCTTCCTGTGATCCAGCTACAGTTGTGCTCATGGGGCCTTTCTGTGAAGTAGTGCTTGTGGTTGATACTGTGGTTTTGAACAGCTCAGCTGAAGAAGTTACTGTCACAGCTGTGGTAGGCACTATGGAAAGAAGATGGGTATGTTACTCTCAAACACACACTCACACTCAAATATAGGCACACATATGAATGTGTGCATGCACACACACAAAACCCCTCCCATCCAACTGTCATGAGGATTATTGAGAACATCAGTAGGGATAGGAGGAAGAATAAAATTTACTCAGATTTATTCATATTGTTGGCTGAGCAATGATAGTTTAAGTTTTACTATAGATTTTGCTATGACTCTAATTGTTAGGTTTACTTCTGAAATGTTTCCTAACACAGTTTAAATATATTTCACCCTTTATCATCTAACAGGAAATGGAGGAGACTTTTATATAAAGTTTCAGTGTAGATAACAAATACATTATGTTACAACTAAACAACTTAAAATTCTTTTCTTATATAAATACATGCTCTCTAAACAATCAAATTCAAAGTACCAACAAAAGTCCAACAATTATACATAATCAGAACAACAGAAAATTTAGTCACCCACTCTACATCTTGTAGAAAAATAAATACTGTGACATCTTTTCACCCAGCAGCCATTCTTGCTTGAGAGATTTTTGAGCATGCCTGATTAGATCCAAACAGAAGACAAGTTTGGCATGCTTGTGCTGTTTTAGTTAAGGAAACATCTGAGGATACCTTCAGCATCTTTGTTTTTGAAAGCATACATATGAAAAAGCAACTAGTTCCAGTAAGAGGTTATAATGCAAACTCGTATCAAGATAACAGGTTAGATCAAATTATGCCTGATTCAAACCAACCCTACATATCTTAATGTCCCTTAACAGAGTACAAATGTAGTTCCACATTTAAAAGTAGAAACTTAAAAGGCAATTTTTAACAGGTTATTTTTGACTTCCAACATTACTTTCAAACTATTAAATCCACTACATTATAAAAATAATGGAACTTAATGTTTCCTTCATTAATTACTACTTTATTAGTTGAAGCAACAAAAATTCTGTAAAACTTCAATGCTATCATTGAAAATCTATTAGGTGATCACACTAAAGTTTTATCAACATTTATAAATTATTGGCTCTTAAAGCCTTACACATATGACTTCAATATAAATGGTTAAAATATAGAAATTAAAAAAAACTATTTTTAAAAATAATTTGTAAAAACATTAACTTATTTCATGCTTTCTCTGTAAATAAGAAACAAAATACTAACACATAACAGAAAACAAGTTTATATTACTAATATGTTTAATATTTTAAGTTCTGGTCCATAAAAAAATTTTTTTATACACTTCTGACAGTATTATAGACAGAGCATGCTAAATTGATTAGAAAAAGTAGTGTGCACTCATTTCTAGTTTTTTAGTAGTTACAAATTCTTGTCATCAATAAGTGCCCTTCATGCTTTCTACACCTTTTTCCCTTCTCTCTCAAAAAAGCTTCTTAAGCATGTGTTTTATTTTCAAGGCATAATTTATTGACCATATGAGAGATGCCTGTGTACATTAGTCAAACATCATGCCTAGCCAGCTGCTGCAGAAATCTATTCGAACCTGTCTATCTTTTTCTGTAAAGCACTTGCCTGACATCTTGTTAAACCTCTGTAATTTTCTTTTGATTACAATGCAGCCAAGCTTTCAGTGCTTTCTCAATTAACATGTGTCAAAAGCATCACAATCTTTTGCAGAAGTGTCAAATGACTGCCATGGAATCAAATCTTTAGGGGAGGGGGAAACAGCAAAAAAGAGAAAAGGGCAGAGCAAAATGGTTTAGTGCTACACCATCTTATGAGGTATCACTCAACATTGTACTAATTAGTACATATTAAATCACTGAAATATGTATTAGCAATGCTCTATCAGTGATCTGTTTGTTAGATAAGCATCAGTAAAGATTCATAATAACTGAGTCAAGGCAGTTAATAAACTATTGCACAAAATTTCATTCAACGTTCTACAGCCTGTTTCCATGTGTTTTTGGTAATATATTTTCATACCTCAGCATCTTTAGTTCATCAAAAGAAGTTTAAAGGAAATCAACACATTCTTCAAAGATAAATCAATGAAATATCAGGACATCATGAAAATAAACATGAAAGTAAAACCTAAGTTGAAAAATTAAACCCTTCTGGGAGACACCTACAATCTGAAATTTTGCAAGGTTGAAGTTTTTTCTAATGTTAGAAAGAATTTTTTCTAATGTTGACACTAGAAATACAGAGGTATTTCAAAAAATTAGTATTTCTTTCCATAAGGGAGATAGATACATCCTACCAGCACATCTGATAATGATAAAAGTTTACATCTATTCAGCATTTATGTACCATATGCTATGCTAATCACCATTCATGGATCATCAGATCATCTTATTTAAGAACCCCAAGAAGTAGGGGACTATGATTATTTTCCTTTTACAGATGAAGAAACTGAGTCATAGATAAAGTTAAGAAATTTTTTCAAGGCCACTTGTTCATTCTCTTAAATGCTACAATCTTATTTTTCCAGGTAAACAATTTTCATAGATTCTGGAAAAGCATGGCATCCCACAAAGTACTGTGCCCTCCTTTAGAGCATTTAACTGACACTGTGTTCTGTGTAAGTCTCCAAAAGAAGAAAAGATGCAGGAAGACAGCATAAAATACTAACAATAAACAATAAAGTTTCATAATGAAACTTATGTGGCAAAGGTTTAAAACTCAAGAGTATTGTATAAATAGCAGTAGAAAACATGGCAATTCACAACAGAATTATATCTTAAATCCAAACCCTATTTTACAGAGCTCTATCCCATAGTTATCAGGCATTCGTATCAAGCATTCAGATTAACTTGGCTTAGAATTCTGCCTGCTATTTATCATTTGAGTACAGAGACCTAGAAACAGTGCTCATAAAATGTTAATAAATACATTTAAGAGTTACCCATGAAGATTCCAACAAACACACACAAAATGGTTCAATTTACTAAGGAAAAACTTGCTATTTATTACTAGCTTTTTCCTGCATAAAATGATTTAAGGACAATATCTATTTATGCTCAGGTTAAGTATTTTGTTCATCTAGGTCCAAGAACTAATGCATTGTTCACTGAATGAACTCCAGCTAGAGTGAGTCTGTAGCCCGGTTAAAGCAAAATGTGTATTCATTAAATTAACCTTTATTCAATGTCTGAACATTATGATCATCTTTTATTGAGCTTTCATTATCAGTGGAAAAATGTTTCAAAAAACATGTATTCTATATTAAACACTTCCTAAATAAATAAATTGACTCTCTTGATAAAATTTTTCCTCATATTAATGAAGTGTCATACTTCATAATTAAGACAAATATTCAAGAACTGTCAAAACACAAGACTATTTTTTTGATAATATTTAGGATATCAAATTTGCAGACAGATTAAGTAAATACAAAGCAATTCAGATTAAGAAACAGAAAAGAGTTAAAATAGAACTGAAAAGGGTTTTTCCTAAGCCCAATCTAGAGAGCAAAGAAGTGGCAGGGAAAAAGAATTAGTGTATGGGAATGGAGCAAATGAACTATGCAGAGATCACATGAAGCTAAAAATTAAAAAAAAAAGATGTATTTTAAAACCATGATCAGGGCAGAGAAATAATAGGCTTGCCTTGTTAGAAAGGAAAAGGCTTGAATTTACAAATGGCGAAAAGTATTGACGCTAATGTAATATGAAACAGTACAATGAAAAATGAAAGGAATGGGTAATTTCACAGGACAATGTGCAGGGTAGCAAATAGAGTATGTAAGATTGTGAATTCAGCCAACCCAGTCAATCACTGCCTTATGACAGGCAAAGACCTGCCTTTTCTGATTGCTCTTTCCTATCAATTTCTCAGATCTTGCTTATAGAAAGCCCATAGTGGCTTACTGGTTTGATCTCAATTGATACAGTTCCGTAAGGTCCCATCTACATGCAGATAGATTATCAACATGTATCTTGGATGAAAGAGCCAGGAGTTTCTATAAGCATATGAAGATAAATTACAAGGAGAGAAAGAATAAGACAATATGGTTCAAAGAACAGCAAGAGAAATTTAGGTCATAGAAAACTTTACTGTTAAGGGTTTAATAAGTGGTCAATATGAATTTTCACTTTCTGGGAATATTTAAGAATGACTATTTTGGGTAACAAAACAGTTGTAGGAACAGAGTTACCAAATATATCTCAGTTTCTCAACTGCTCTTTCCAAAAGGCATCTAAATTATCAAATATTTTTTCATCTGAAATGGATCAATTATTTACTAGAATATAAGCCTGTGTAAAATGACATTACTCATCCTGTATTCAATGAAGAACTTTGTGACAAGTAGATAGGGCAATGATTCTTCGCTGAATTAATTCTGTACTCAACTTTATTCATAACCCTTCAGGTGTTGCCTGATTACAAATTTGCATTTTTAAAAGTATTTTCTTTTTTTTTTCTAATAGAGAAGAGACTTACCACCACCCAAGACAAATCTAACAGCTGTGAGGGTAATACAGGTTGCAAAAAAGGTTAACACAAGAATCAGTACAATGTCAAATTTTTTCAATTTCTGTAGTTTTCCTTTGACAAAGCTACAGGATAAAGAAAGATGGCACTAGCTTTTAGAAAAACAACTGAGTTACAGGAAACACCCTAAACTGCTGGCCTCATGAGAAAAAGTTATGTCTAAATTTAAAAATATATGATGCTGAGATACTACCAATAAAGATTTTTATGCCCTTAGAGATTTAATTGTTGAAAACTTAACAATGGGACATTACTGGCATAATTTTAAGCCGAAAATTCTAGACATACATGAATGAGAGAAAAAAGGGCCTTGCATTATGTCAATATATCATTATTGCTCTTATTTTATGAGCAAAAAACCCCACTATTTTGGTATTCTGTAGTGACTCAAATTAGAAGTTTAACTACAAAAAGCGGTGACTTCTACTTTGAGGTCCTGACCCTATGACAATATTTGGAACTTAAAGTACACAGTATTTTAAAATACGTGCGAGTATATGTAGTTATGTTTAAGTTTGTGGGTGTATATTGTTTAACAGAAGAAAAACATATTCGTTTCTTTTAGACTTTGTTGAAGAGATTAATTACTCCAAAGAACTTTCTGGTTCCTAAAATTTTGAAATAACTCAATAATTTGAAAATTCCAATTAACTCAGTAAATTGAAATATTAATTCAGATATTTAAAACACAAATATTCAATTAATTAGTGGGAGCTCTATAATAATGTATTAATAGGTTACTCTTTTATCATGCATATGAGGTAATCTTATTTTAATGAAATATTCATTTCATTTACCCTCAAAAAATTGGGTCCCTCAGAACTGAGTTCACCTGATAGACTAAAATATCTTTCCAAAGACTTCACATTAATTTCTCAAGTAATGGTCATCATAAACATACCTAAAGAGAACACAAATCAAAACTGCAGTTTTTGTCATATAAGATCCATCTTCACAAATCATCGCTTGGGGTCATTTTTTGTTCAGTCCATGTGTGACAGCTAAAGTCACAGACATATTTACTTAAAGCCATCACTAATATATCAGGAAATAAAAATGTGTAATTTTACATGATGATTTAGGAAGATGTTGGATGACTTACTCCCTCCCATCCAGAGAGCAGATGCCAGAACTTCAGAACACTTATGCCCGGCATTGTACATCAAGCCTAGCACCTCTCCTAGGACTTCCCAACATGCATTTCCCTTGACCACGGGCGCCAACAAGTTAAAAGGTCTGCACATAGATTGTAATCAATTCAGAAGTCAGGTAGAGGGAAAAAAAAAACAAAAAATAAAACAAAGCTAACAGGTTTGTAGTTGGTATTATATTTTCAGCAATGAAAAAGTAAACTGACCAATAATGCTACCAGTTTTTTAGGTTAACATTTAAGTGAAGAAATTCAGAAAAACAAATGAACCAAAATAAGGCCAGAATGTACACAGTATGTGACAAGATGAAATGACACACCATTATCCTTTGAGGTTTAACTATAAAAAGGGAAAGAAAATACACAGGGAAGAAAAAAACAACAAAAAAATGCAAGAAGTCTTAAAAGTAAGCTGTTCACAAAAGACACAGCATTCACATGCAAACCTTCTTACCTTGGGCAGGATCAGGTGGACCAAACTCCAGAGAGTATCGTAAAATGAAGTTATTGTTCCACACGTAGAGTTGGTTATCTCTAGGATTGTAATCCACTGCAGCAATATACTGGTACTGGTTGGGGAAGGGGACATCTACATACTCTCCGCGGTTTAATCGGGTATTGTAAATGTAATCAATTGCATTCTTGCCTGTTTCACTCTCATTGTCCTGATAAACTGACCTGACCACATAGAGGACCCCACAGACCATAAAAGCATTTGATGCAGCACGTTTGTCATATACAGTCTCCCATGTTGCTTCAAATCGAAGAGTGTATGGATTCAGTTGGCTAATGACTATCATTCCATTGTTTTGTTCAGTGGCATAAATGACCCATAAGCCGTTTTCATCAACAGCTAGGTCAATATCAGTCTTTCCTCCCCATCGGTATGGTGAGGTATCATGATAGTTGGCATAGTTAATTATGGCCTCTCCACTCTTAATTCTAGTCCTCAAGTCAAATTTCACGATATTCCTTGTTCTCTCTTTGTTAAAGAAGACAGCACCATCATATACCACAAATCCAGTACCATCTACTCGATTTGGAAGTTTGTATGTTGTTGTTTGGCGACTGTTTTGGAAATCTTCTAAAGAAGCATATTCTATTAAAGTATCAGTACGATAGGGAGTCCAGGGCATGAAATAAATTTTATCTGCAGCCTGAAGGGGGTCCTTGCACCAAGCACCTGCCTTTTGCTCAGCTTCATATATACATGGTGAGTCCACAATTGCTTTCAAGGTCCCAGGGCACACAAAAACTAACAGTCACAGAGAAAAGACAAAAATAAAGCCAAGTTAAAAAATTACACAGGTAAACACAAGTTTTAGTTGTCAGTAATCAAAAGAGAAAAAATCATTTTATTAACATTCAATTTTAACAAAATTTATACTTAACACAAGTACTAACCCTCTTTCCTCAAGTTACCAACATCAATGTACCGACATACAAAATGGCTGGGACTCATTTTCACAAATAAATATCTACGTGTATGACTGATTATTCATAATTGAGCTGACAGTTTACATTTTTGCCATGTAGTTTTATCTTACAATTTGGTCATTTATACTTTCAAACTTGAGCTTTATACATAGCCCTGTACCAAGTACTTTATTTTAGTCCAAACTTTGTACCCCCACCCCCCAACCCACTTACAAACCCCTAAAGCAAACCACCACAGTAAAGCAAATAAAACAAAAACTCAGTGTGAAAGCTTATTTAGAACGTTTACAGAAGTTAGACTGAAAACAAAGGTGCTTCAATTGAAAGAACATAAATATTTGGAAAATGTAATTAGGAGCAGAAAAAAGTAAATACAAGGAAAACAATGATCAAACGACCAGGAGACCCTTGTAACCATGGCATGCTATGGAGAGGGTTCTGGAAGCCAGGCAAGATGACATGTTAATAATAAAACATCCAAGGGTTTTCAGAAAAAGAGATAAAGGGTGAAAAAGAAATGAGAAAGGGCAGTTCCTCCCCTCACCAACTTCAGAGTTTTTGCCCCTTCACCAGGTAACAGCAGTCATTTAATTTCAATGTTACAGTCGACTTCTTTATGAGTTGCACTTATGAGATCCTGCTGATTATTTAACGTCAGGAAGTATTGTAGGGGAAGGGAAGGGAGTAGGTAACATCCATAAGGCACATAACAGGGAGCTGGGGTTCAGACTGTATACATTATTTACCTTTTTGCTCCACTTCTATTTTAAGCATCGGAAGAAAAATAAAAAAAGTGCAAGGAAAAGAGAAAAAAGATTAAAATAAATTGACTATTAGTGTAAGAATGAATTCGTAATAGATGCTAAATATAGAAAGAGTAAGAGGTGCACTACTTTGGATAAAGAGAAACACACAACAGGAAAACCTAGCAGGAGAAAGATTCTAAAGTTACATAAAAGAACATAGATCAATCATTTCAGAAGATTAAGGAGGCAATACAAATATGTTGGCATGTTGCTTCACTTAGTGTACCTGAATAAATAATGAAACTCTTCACTAATGCATGGTATACATACTCTTAACTTTCCAAAGTCACTCAGCATTCTTATTAAGTTTTATTTTATATATGTATGCTATAGACAAATGCATGCATATGTATATCATCCCCATTTACCTTATAATTCGGACTCAGTATTGAGTTGACTAAATTAGGTAAGCATAACAACAGGAAAATATATTTTTAGAAAGGTCAACTCAATTAGGTCACATTTAATGAATATTGATATGGTTATATTTTAACATTTTTTCAAAGATAGTTATGTAAGAAAAAATATATAATTATGCATCTCAGTACATTTTAATTGCTTTTCTATTGTTTTCTTTCTAGACAAATCCATCCGAACCATTAAAAACATGCCTCCTTTTCAGAAATATATAAATCTCCCTCCCCACCCCAAAAGGCATTTCAAGGGTGAAGTAAGGTAGTGCCTTTCTTCCCCACTAAGAATTAATAAATTTATTTATTTAGGTTTACATATACTTTACATGATAAAGTTCTTACTAAATTCTCTTTATCACATATCTCAAAATTGTAATTCTAAATCTATTTAAAAAAAGTAAGCAAAATACATACAAGGAAAAAGCAAGCACAGTAGGCAAGGAGAAAAAGGAAGAAAGAATTATGGTTAGCTTATTATGACATTGTCTACTCAATTGACACAGAAAGCAAGCTAGCATGCAACAACAGTCATACTGAGCATTCAGAGAAAATACCTCAACTCCACCCCACAAAAGATAAAGGCTTTCATAAACCAAACCTGATTAGTAGAGTAAAAATAGTAAGGAAAATATTCTCCCTCCAAGTTTAAAGAAATGGATTATGCAGTTAGGAAGGGTGCTATATAAGATTCTTGCTGGTAAATATATTCTAATGATTACAACCTATAATAAAATACTATTTTAGACTGTATGTAGGCTTTGAAGTATGTTGCCTGAATTTCATAAAGTGACCGGATTAATATCTGTGATTCTCTCTCTTCCCTTGTTAAAATGCATTAGGGTGTGATAATACTGTAGGTCCACACAGATTACTCCAACATACTG
>JAVSCE010015714.1:0-33316 GCA_032199065.1 Smutsia gigantea | reverse complement strand
TTACTGAGGTTCTTTTTGTGGCCTAGTATGTAGTCTATTCTGGAAAATGTTCCATGTGCACTTGAGAAGAATGTGTATCCTGTTGCTTTTAGGTGTAGAGTTCTGTAGATGCCTGTTAGGTCCATCTGTTCTAGTGTGTTGTTCAGTGCCTCTGTGTCTTTACTTATTTTCTGTCTGGTTGATCTGTCTTCTGGAGTGAGTGGTGTGTTGAAGTCTCCCAAGATGAATGCATTGCTGTCTATTTCCTCCTTTAATTCTGTTAGTATTTGTCTCACATATGCTGGCGCTCCTGTGTTGGGTGCATATATATTTATAATGGTTATATCTTCTTGTTGGACTGACCCCTTTAGCATTATGTAATGTCCTTCTTATCTTTTGCTACTTTCTTCGTTTTGAAGTCTATTGTGTCTGATACAAGTACTGCAACACCTGCTTTTTTCTCTTTGTTGTTTGCATGAAATATCTTTTCCATCCCTTCACTTTTAGTCTGTGTATATCTTTGGATTTGAGGTGAGTTTCTTGTAGGCAGCATATAGATGGGTCTTGCTTTTTTATCCATTCTGTTACTCTGTGTCTTTTGATTGGTGCATTCAGTCCATTTACATTTAGGTGATTATTGATAGGTATGTACTTATTGCCATTGCTGGCTTTAGATTCGTGGTTACCAAGGGTTCAAGGGTTGCTTCTTTACTATCTAACAATCTAACTTAACTTTCTTGTTAAGTTATTGTAAACACAGTCTGATGTTTCTTTATTTCTCTCCCTTCTTATTCCTCCTCCTCCATTCTTTCTATAATAGGTGTTTTATTCTTTGCCTTTAGTTAGTATTTGGATGGTCTGCTTTCTTTGCTATGATTTTTTTCTCTGGTGACATCTTTTAGCCTTAGGTGTGCTTCCATCTAGAGCAGTCCATTTAAGATATCCTGTAGTGGTGGTTTATGAGAGGCAAACTCTCTCAACTTTCGTTTATCTGGAAATTGTTTAATCCCTCCATCATATTTAAATGATAATCGTGCTGAATACAATATTCTTGGTTCGAGGCCCTTCTGTTTCATAACGTTAAATATATCATGCCATTCTCTTCTGGCCTGTAAGGTTTCTGTTGAGAAGTCTGATGATAGTCTGATGGGTTTTCCTTTGTAGGTGATCTTTTTTCTCTCTCTAGCTGCCTTTAATACCCTGTCTTTATCTTTGATCTTTGCCATCTTAATTATTATGTGTCTTGGTGTTGTCTTCCTTGGGTCCTTGTGTTGGGAGATCTATGAGCTTCGGTGGACTGCAAGACTACTTCCCTCCCCAGCGAGGGAAAGTTTTCAGCAATTATTTCTTCAAAGACACTTTCTATCCCTTTTTCTCTCTCTTCTTCCTCTGGTACTCCTATAATGCGAATATTGTTCCGTTTGGATTGGTCACACAGTTCTCTTAATATTCTTTCATTCCTAGAAATCCTTTTATCTCTCTCTGCCTCAGCTGCTCTGTACTCCTGTTCTCTGTTTTCTATTCCATTAACAGTCTCTTGCATCTCATCCATTCTGCTGTTAAGCCCGTCGATCGCTTGTCTGATTTCTGTATTGTCTTTCCTCAGTTCCCTCACTTCCTCCCTCAGCTCTTGCACATTTCTCTGTAGGTCCATCAGCATGGTTATGACTTTTATTCTAAATTCTTTTTCAGGGAGGCTGTGCATTTCCATCCCTTCAGACTCCCTCTCTGGGGTTGTCTGGTTGATTTTGGTCTGAACCATATTCCTCTGTCTTTTCATGGCTGTATAATTTGGTCACTGATAGTTGCCACGTATGTCAGCTGGGCTCTTTAAGACTTTAAGAAAAGAGAAAAAAGAAAAAAAAGAAAGAAAGAAAAAAAGAAAGAAAAGAAAAAACAAAAACAAAACAAAAACAAAACAAAACAAAAAAAAAAAAAAAATGCCCACCAGACGCAGATTCTGTGGGAATGCTCTAGGTGGCGCTGTTGCCCCACTATTCCACAGCTGTGACTGTGCCGCTCCGCAGGGCCCTTTATCCCTCTGGCAGGGGTGGGAACAAATAGGAGCCTGTTGATCTCAGTGAGAAGTGTTAAGTATGGCTACGCTTCCTCAGTCGCCAGCTAAGGCATCTGAAACTCCCCAGGACTCCCAGCCTGCTGGGCTGAGTGTGCTGGGGCGATCCGGCTCCTCCGCTGGGCTCCTGTCTCTTTAAGACCGCTGAAGAAAGCGCGCACTTTTTTTTTTCCTTCTCGGAGCCGGCTGCAAGCACCCTGGCGCGTTCCCCGCTCAGATCCTGCCCCTCTGTCTCTCCAATCCCCGCTGCACTGCGCAATGTGGGTCAGCGCTCCCCGCGCAGATCACCGGGGCTGGCTACTCCGCGGGGTGTGCTTCCACTCCCTCCCGGCTCTGAATCCTCTCCTCCCGCCGGTGCGCTGGGGTGGGGGAGGGCTCGGGTCCTGCCGGGTCGCGGCTCCGTATCTTACCCGACTCTTGGGGTGCTGAGTCCTCTCGGGTGTAGTTGCACGCTGTGCGCTTTCCTGTGTATTCTCGTCTCTCTTTTAGGAATAGATGTATTTTCTGTGTTTTCGTAGATAAATATAGTGTTGGGAGGAGATTTCTGCCGCCCTGCTCACACCGCCATCTTCCCGGAAGTCTCCCTAGTCTGGTATCTTTACCCTGAAGAATTAGTGTGACCTTGACTTGAGGCCCTCACCCTACTGTGACTACACCCACAGTCCCTGTCTCAACAGGACCAGTTAAAACCACTGGTTATATTACCAAGGCTTTGACTGGAATGTCATATCTGAGAGACACGTGCATAAACGCAGATATAAACAGACAGCTTTAAGGAACTAAGGTTGACTTTATAGAGCCAACAAAAAGCCCCTTGGAAGAACTGGGCTGGTACCTTGCTTACAGGGTTCCCAGTAGCCTTACCAGGTGAGAAAGGAAGGTCACTTACTGGCAGGAGCAGGAACCTCGGAATGTCTTGGAGAGAGGAATTCACCCAAATCTACAAAAGCCATAAAACTGCAAATAGTAATGGAACCCGGAATAGAAGTGCCCATTTTCAGAGGCCCTCTCAACTAACCAGTGATTGAGACCTACTTGCACCCCTTACTGTGCCTCTCTCAGCATGAAGCAGCAGAGTGGACGTCGCCCCCTTTCCCTAGCAGCAGCTAAGAGTCTCTATCTGTAGAGGGGGGAATGAGACAGGGACCTTGGGTGTTGTCAGAGTAGGGTGAGGGCGTCCGGATATTTAGTCAGAGCAATGTAAGTACATGCAAGGAAACCCCTACCAAAACTCTCTGTTAAACATTAAGCTCTAGAGCCATTCTTCAGTGAGACCAGTTGATATTCCCCAGATAAAGGAAAGTACGCCATGTTTTTATTATGCTAACCATTTGTAATCATTTGTAAGATTCACTTTAGCATGCTAAATGGGACTTAATGTCTCATCAAGGACAAACATCCTAAGACCACTTTTATCAAGTCCACACCCCTAAGCCCTTCCTTTATCAGTTCTCCAAAATCCTCAACTGCCTATAAATCCCCTGGACAACGCACACCTCTCTTGTCCCCTCTTGGCGTGAGCCTGGAGCTCTGCCTTCTCACTTTATCTCTAAATAAAAGCCTCTGCCTTCCGCTCCTAAAATAAAAAAAATGAAGGTAATAGATATAATAGAAATTATAGAAGGTCCTCCCTTAAATATCCCATTTTTAATATAGCACTTCCCTTAAGTTCCTGTAGTGAAAGATTTCTTTAATTTCTCATAGTGATATAGAAAAGTGGGATTATGAGCACAGCCTGGTTCTCAATCTGAGTTGAGCATGGGCAGCAAAGCAGCCATAGGAGGAGGAGACTTCTCTGGGAGGTGGTGAATATTCAGGCCTCTGCAAAGTTGGGGAGGGCGGAGGGGGTGAGGATCTGTGGCTCTCCTCTGTTGGCCCCAAATTCTCTCCTGATGGCCCCTCTGCGATTGTGCCTGTCTTAGGTTGTTCCTCCCTTGAGGAATCTTACCCGTCTGTGGCTAACCAGTCATCCCCCGGGGCCAATCAGAGTGATGTGAGGTGTGAGAGTGAGAGAGAGGCAGCAGCGGTTTTCTGTCTCCTTGGCTGTTTCTGCCTCCCTCCATGGCCTCCATGGCCAGTACCTGTGAGGCCAGGCTTCTTGTTCATGCAGCCGAAGAATGAGCTTTGCAACCACTCAAGGTAGGAGAGCAAGATAGAGGCTTTTATTTAGAGATGAAGTGAAACGACAGAGCTCCTGGCTCACGCCAGGAGGGGATGAGAGCCCGGGATGGTGCGTTGTCTAGGGAATTTATAGGCAGTTGAGGATTTTTGGAAACTGATAAAGTGCTTAGGGTGTGGACTTGTACTACCTGCCCTGCCCCAAGGTGGGCTGGGTTGTCGTCTGTTTGCTAGGGCTGTTTACAGTGAAGTCACAGTTATGCCAGATACCCTTCTTTATTTGTGGAAGACTCAAATATTCCAGGCCTAGTTGCTCCTAGCCTTTTGAGCTTTAACTGATCTCACTGAAGATGTCTATATTCCTAGTCTGGGATCTTTACCCTAGAGAATTAGTGTGACCTTGACTTTGTATAATGCTTAACACAGAGTTTTGATAGGGACTTCTTTGCACATTGTTATATTGCTCTGACTGTAAATATCCTGCCTTGCTTTTCCCGGAGACCCTCACCCTACTCTGACTACACCCATAGTCCCTGTCTAACCTGCTTTAGGGTTCCCTTGCCCGCCAGAAGGCAATATATTTTGAGGAACTCAGGCTATTTTTTATAATGTAAGGTACTTTTTCAGAAACAACAGGGTAGTGAGGTTTTAGGAAAAGTTTGGTTGAAAATGAAGGAGAAAGTTACAGCACCAAAAGATAGGAAGAAAGGTGAAGATTGGAAAAACCTCAGGGCAAAACATAGGGCATAGCTGGGAGCTCTCCCCTTCTTTCTTTAATTGAAATCGTAGGTGATGTTGGTGCCGAGGAAGGCAGACCTCTGGGGTGGCTTTCATTTTCATTTTGGGAGTTGACCGCTATATGATGATGTTTTTTGGCCAGCTGTTTGGGGAGCCAGCGAGGACTGTAGCAGGCATAACCTCTCCCCCAGATAAGCACTGCTGCTGGCATCTAGTTCTTTATCAGTTTAGGAATAATAAACTATAAATGACAAAAGACTTACACTTTACAATGGTTAAAGATCTGAGGAGAACTTACTATAAGACAGCTGATAAAAGGATATTTGGATATTTCTGTAATATAAAACATTTAATAAAGTTTTGTATTATTCCTTTTACAGTGCTTTCCAGGTAATTATATATCAGATAAATAAGCCAAATTAGCCAAATGTTTTCCCTACTGAGGAGAAAAAATTCCTCTTACATGTTCTAGGGGCCCTCTGGAAAACATCAGTGGTAACCATAGGTAAAAGCACCTTTTTGAATTTGGTGTTGTGAAGTTGTCAAAATAAAGTTTTTAAGGCACTTGCCTAAATAGAATCATAGGTTATTATTGAATAATACTTACTATTTAACCAAAATGATAATAAAAAGGTTTAAAGGCAAATAAAGAAGGTTACACAGTTGTTAACAACACTTAGCTTACAGTCCTTTTAATAGTAAGATATTATTGTCTTAAGTACTCAATAAACAGCTGTACTTTAGCACAAAGTTACCTTCTTTTACTCTCAATACAATGCATTTTTATTCCTTATACTGCCTCTTATTAAATAACACACATTCTTTACCATACAGAAATGTTTTTCCTATTATATTAAGTAGTTTTAATTAGAACTTAAAACCACTGGGTACCTTAACCTTCAATGAACACTGAAAAACAGGCCATGGTAAACTGTAACACCAGCATTCCTGAGATTGATACATTTGTGAACACATTTTATCATTTCTGGAAATATACCATACAGCACAATTTCTCACTGAGCACAAAATATGTCATATAACTTACAAAACTTTAAGAATTTAGGTTAACATAAAAATTCACAGGCTGTTTGAAGATATACACACTGTTATTAGTATACACATTAACACTATTATTATTAAGATGTTCATTTGGTACACTTGTTTACTAATTCTTATCAACCATGCTAGGTTACTCACAAAACTTTTACCAAACATTAGACAAAGTCAAGCCTCTCTTTAAGCATCTTTTTGAAAGATTTAACAGACAACATCAATTTAAAGAACTTTAAGTAAACTTAGGCAGTTGATAACTGTAAGGACATGTCTGTTTCAGTTAAACTTAAATTAGCATTAATGCCTAATATTTTTAATTAAAATTTCTGGAAGTTTTGGAATGTCCAAATTTTACAAGCACTTGTCTGTAAACTAATACCATCAGGAGATAGAAAAATATTTTTCATTTACACATTTAGACATACAAACATAGATTGAGACATAATGCCAACAGTCAACATAAAAGAATATGTACACAGACAGAAACTGATACAAAAATTTTCTAGTTACTAATATTCAATTGCAAAGTGATGATGTAATTATGGGCTGAGCTACTGTCTGTTTATTAAAGAGTAAGTTAAAGATGGAATCTATCCTGCCTTATACTATGTACTTTACGGCTAGGCTTGCATGCTAAATTAATTGCCCAGTTTGAAAATTACTAGAGAGAATGCCGTAGACTTGCAAAGGTAGGAGCAAGGCGATAAGGAGAGGTTATTTTAGGCTTTCCAAGGTCAGCTAGCTCTGACTTGGAGTCTGAGGTGGGTCATCATCATCCTCCCTTTCACCCCTCCAAGAACAAAATTCATGCTCAAAGTATTGTTGTTTCTTCTGGGTCAGTTCCTGCTCATCTTTGGGAGGCAAAGGTTCATCACTCCCTGAGGCCATGGATTTTACGAGCCCCTCACAGCCAGTCACCGCCTGTTTAAGTTGTTCAGCCACAAGTTCTCTTCAAGTGGTTTATCTGGCAAATGGGAGGTTTCGAGGGAGCAGTCTTAATTTTCTTTCACTAAATTCCAGAAAGCAAATGTTGTCATAGGAAAGTCCCAAGGCTTGTGGAAAGTGAAGCACTGTTTAATCTGCAGCCCCACTTGTTCCCAAGTCTGCTCAAAAGCAAAAAAAAGATTTTAGGTGCCAGCTACGCACATTACGGCCATGGCCATGAAGCATACCTTTAAGCATATGTACAAAGAGCGAAGGTCTTTTGATCTAGACTGACCCATATTTTTAGCTTTAGGTATATCTACAAAGTATTTAATGGTCGACAGTCCCTTGACCCTTGCTATCCCAAGTTTTAGTCCTGACTGTACTTATCTGGTACTACCCCTAGGATTTCACCAAGTCTGTACCTTATACATGCACATCTGTTCACCTACGAGAGGCTTCCTCACCTGAACTGCCAGCTGTGAACACGAGAACTGACTCTTCTCAGGTCCCCTTCACTCCGTAGTCCGGTTGCTGTTCAGGTGCCATCTGCGGAGACCAGCTCGACAAATCAGCTGAACTTGAGTGGAGTGGATGAGGAGCTTTAAGGAAAAACAGAGAGGGGGTGACAGCATTAAAGATGGCGGCATCAGAGGTGAGACAGAAGTCTCCTCCTAAAAGCACATATAATACAAAAATATAATTAATACAACTAATCCTGAAAGAACAACAGGAGAGAAGGCTGCGCCACACTGCATACACCTGGAGAAAAGAACAGAGCTCACCAAACAGGGTAACGTACCAAAGCGGAGACCAGGTGCTTCCCCCACATCAACTCACCACCGAGAGGAAGAGAAACGGAGCTGGTAGGGAGTGGAGGCCTGGGACTGCTGAACACCTAGCTGTGGAGATCTGCTCTGGGAGTACAAACCTACATTGCGTGGTGCTCTGGTGATTAGGTGGGTTGGAAAGCTAAGACAGGCAGAATACCTTGAGAGAATGAGATTACAGCTGCTTGTGGAAAACAGGGATCCGTATCTGGTTACTCTGGGAAAAAAGAAGGGCAGGCAGTTTGAGAGATGTCCTAACAGCGAGAGGGCTGCTAAAGGGGCAAGGATTGCACAGAGCTTACTCTTACTGCTCAGGAGAAAGGACAGGTAGATAAAATTGTCCAGGTGTACTTTACCCAGCAGGTTGGGAACTTTCATGATCTACAGGCGCAGCAGCCCCCTGGATGGCTATGCAGCTCCAAGGCCCCCCACCGTGATATGCAGCCTGCTGCACCTTCCTCCTGCACAGCCCGCACCTGGCTAGCAAACCTGCAAACCCTGCTCTGGTGTCAGGCCAGCCAAAGGGAAGTCCACCTACAGCAGCTACAAACACAAACCATGGAGGCTTATACCTGTGTTCTCCGCCCACTGGTTCTGACAGTGGAGACAGGCACAGCAGCCAGGAAGCAGGAAACAGCACTTTCCTCCCCCCAGGCAACAACACACCACTCCCCTGTGACCAACATTGCTATAGGGCCTGAACAGCTCTAGAGCACAGAGCTTCTGGGCACCAGAGGGCATCACATACAAATATTAAACGTCAAAGGAACCTGGTCCAAAGCAAAATTATAAATACACCAGACAAAGAGTCAAATGAAACTGAACTCATGAATCTTCCAGAAAAAGATTTCAAAATAAATATCATAAACATGCTCATGGAGGTACAAAAAATATTCAAGAACTCAGGAATGAATTCTGGTCAGATATGCAATCATTACAGGACAGAGTATCAGAAATGAAACATACAATGGAAGGTTGTAAAAGCAGATTAGATACAGTGGAGTCGATAAATGATATAAATTACAGAAAAGGAATACAAAGAAGCTGAGGCACAGAGAGAAAAAAGGATCTCTAATAATGAAAGAATATTGAGAGAACTGTGTGACCAATCCAAACGGAACAATATTCACATTATAGGGGTACCAGAAGAAGAAGAGAGAAAAAGGGATAGAAAGTGCTTTTGAGGAGGGAATTGCTGAAAACTTCTCCAATCTGGGGAAGGAGATATTCTCTCAGACCATGGAGGTGTTCAGATCTCCCAACACAAGGGACCCAAGGAAGACAACACCAAGACATACAGTAATAAAAATGGCAAAGATCAAGGATAAGGACAGACTATTAAAAGCAGCCAGAGAGAAATAAGATCACATACAAATGAAAGCCCATTAGGCTATCATCAGACTTCTCAACAGAAACCTTACAAGCCAGAAGGGAGTGGCATGATGTATTTAATGCAATGAAGCAGAAGGGCATCGAACAAAGATTACGTTATCTGGCAAGATTATCATTTAAATTTGAAGGAGGGATTAAACAGTTCCCAGATAAGCAAAAGCTGAGAGAATTTACCTCCCACAAACCATCTCCACAATCTATTTTGGAGGGACTGCTATAAATGGAAGTGTTCCTAAGGTTTAATAGCTGTCAGAAGAGGTAATAAAACCACAGTAAAGAAAGTAGAACAGCTAATTACTAAGCAAATTCAAAATTAAATTAACTATCCCCAAAGTCAATCAAGGGATAGACAAAGAGTACAGAATATGATACCTCATATATAAAGAATGGAGGAGGAAGAAAAAGGAGGAGGAAAAAAAAAAGAACCTTTAGATTGAGTTTGTAATAGCATATTACGTGACTAAGTCAGACTCTTAGATAGTAAGGAAGTTAATCTTGAACCTTTAGTAACCATGAATCTAAAGCCTGCAATGGCAATAAGTACATACCTATGGATAATCACCCTAAATGTAAATGGACTGAATGCACCAATCAAAAGACACAGAGTAACTGAATGGATAAAAAAACAAGACCCATCTATATGCTGCCTACAAGAGACTCACTTTAAACCCAAAGATATACATAGACTAAAAATGAAGGGATGGGAAAAGGCATTTCATGCACCTAATAGGGAGAAAAAAGCAGGAGTTGTAGTACTTGTATCAGACAAAATAGACTTCAAAACAAAGAAAGTCACAAGAGACAAAGAAGGACATTACATAATGATAAAAGGGTCAGTTCAACAAGAAGATATAACCATTATAAATATCTATGAGCCCAACACAGGAGCACCTACTTATGTGAAACAAATACTAACAGAATTAAAGGGGAAATAGAATGCAATGCATTCACTCTAGGAGACTTCAACACACCAATCACTCTGAAGGACAGATCAACCAGACAGAAAATAAGTAAGGAGACGGAGGGCACTGAACAACACATTAGAACAGATGGGTCTAACAGACATCTACAGAACTCTACACCCAAAAGCAGTAGAATACACTTTCTACCCAAGTGCACATGGAAAATTTTCAAGAATAGATCATATCCTAGGCCACAAAAAGAGCCTCAGTAAATTCAAAATGATTGAAATTGTACCAACCAGTTTCTCAGACCACAAAGGTATGAAACAAGAAATAAATTATGCAAAGAAAATGAAAACAGGGAAAGTTGTGGGATAGAAAATTAAAACACAGAAATCTGTGGCATTCCTATACACTAACAATGACCAAGCAGAGAAACAATTCCATTCACAATCGCATCAAAAAGAACAAAATACTTAGGAATAAACCTAATCAAGGGAGTGAAAGACCTATACTCTGAAAACTACAATACACTCATGAGAGAAATTAAAGAAGATACCAATAAATGGAAAAACATCCCGTGCTCATGGATAGGAAGACTTAATATTGTCAAAGTGGCCACCCTGCCTAACGCAACCTACAGATTCAATGCAATTCCTATCAAAATACCAACAGCATTTTTCAACGAACCACAGAAAATCATTCTAAAATTCATATGGAACCACAAAAGACCCCGAATACCAAAGCTATCCTGAGAAGGAAGAATAAAGCTGGGGGGATTATGCTCCCCAACTTCAAGCTTCACTACAAAGCCACAGTACTCAAGAAAATTTGGTACTGGCACAAGAACAGACCCATAGACCAATGGAACAGACTAGAGAGCCCTGATATGAACCCAACCATATATGGTCAATTAATATATGATAAAGGAGCCATGGACATACAATGGAGAAATGACAGCCTCTTCAACAGCTGGTGTTGGCAAAACTGGACACTTACATTCAAGAGACTCAGACTGGATTACTGTCTAACCCCATACACAAAAGTAAATTCAAAATGGATTAAAGACCTGAATGTAAGTCACTAAACCATAAAACTCTTAGAAAAAAACATAGGCAAAAATCTCTTGGACTTTAACATGAGCAACTTCTTCATGAGCATATCTCCCTGGGCAAGGGAAACAAAAGCAAAAATGAGCAAGTGGGACTATATCAAGCTGAAAAGCTTCTGTACAGCAAAGAACACCATCAGTAGAAAAAAGACATCCTATACTATGGGATAATATATTCATAAATGACATATCCAATAAAGGGTTGACACCCAAAATATATAAAGAACTCACGCACCTCAACAAACAAAAAGCAAATAATCCAATGAAAAAATGGGCAGAGGATCTGAACAGACACTTCTCCAAAGAAGAAATTCAGATGGCCAACAGGCACATGAAATGATACTCCACATTGCTAATCATCAGAGAAATGCAAATTAAAACCACAGTGAGATATCACCTCACTCCAGTAAGGACAGCTACCAAAAAAAGACAACAACAAATGTTGGTGAGGATGTGGAGAAAGGGGAACCCTCCTACACTGCTGGTGGCAATGAAAATTAGTTTAACCATTGTGGAAAGCAGTATGGAGGTTCCTCAAAAAACTCAAAATAGAAATACCCTTTGACCCAGGAATTCCACTCCTAGGAGTTTACCCTAAGAATGCAGCAGCACAGTTTGAAAAAGACATATGCACCCCTATGTTTATCGCAGCACTATTTACAATGGTGAAGAAATGGAAGCAACCTAAGTGTCCATCAGTAGATGAATGGATAAAGAAGATGTGGTACATATACACAATGGAATATTATTCAGCCATAAGAAGAAAACAAATCCACATATTTGCAACAACATGGTATTATGCTAAGTGAAATAAGCCAAGCAGAAAAAGACAAGTATCAAATGATTTCACTCATATGTGGAGTATAAGAACAAAGAAAAAACTGAAGGAACAAAACAGCAGCAGACTCACAGGACCCAAGATTGTACTAACAGTTACCAAAGGGAAAGGGACTGGGGAGGATGCGTGGGAACGGAGGGACAAGGAGAAAAAAGGGGCATTACGATTAGCAGACATAATGTGGGGGGGGGGGCACAGGGAGGGCTGTACAACTCAGAGAAGACAAGTAGTGATTCTATAGCATCTCACTACGCTGATGGACAGTGACTGTAATGGGGTATGTGAGGGAGACTTGATGAAGTGGGGAGTTTAGTAACCATAATGTTGCACGTGTAATTGTAGATTAACGATATCAAATTTTTTTTTTAAATCACAAATGCATTTCAACACCAAGCATGGGACATCTTTATAATGGAATGCTATATCACCTTAAAAGAAGATGAAGTAGCTCCTCATGTACTAATGTGAAAAGATAGATTGTAATATAGAAAGATAGCCAAGATAGATTGTTAAATGGAAAAATGTAATATCTTTTGTCTAAGAAAGGGGGGCCAAATAAGTGTAAAGAACGTTTGCATTTGCTTTTATGGAGAAATACTGGCTTGATACATCAAAACCCCGTTAAAGAGATTACTTATGGGTGGGTGGAGGGGACAGCAGTGGGATAAGACTGTGAAATGTACATATTATTAAATTGTCTTGAGTTTAAAAGAAAACAAAAGGTAGGTGAAAATGTGAAAAAATAAGGGGAGAAGCATTTCAGGCAGAAAAACAATATCATATTTACAAGATCACAGAGTCTTTGGAAACAGAAAAAGTTCTAAATGGTTGCAGGATGAAGGAGGAGGAGGACAGGATGATAAAATATAAAAGAAACAGACTGTAAAGGGCATTTAGTATCAGGGATCCTACCGAGTTTTGACTGGACCATGTGCTGAGCCAAAGTGGTGACAGTAGCAGGAAGTAAAGTAGCTAGACCTGAAACTGGAGCACTGGATAAATGGGAGGATAAAGTAAAAGATGCAGTGACTTTAGACTTTCTTCGATTCAGCTAAAACTACTTATCAGTTGCTTTTCTATGTTTTAAACTAATCATCATGAAACTTTAGCAGAATGAATAATCACCTGGGAACTTCTCAGAAGGCAGAAATTTTGATTCAGTAGATCTCCACAATGGGGCCCAGAAATGAAGCACCCCAGATGAAATGAATGCAGTTAATACAACTGACCTAATTTTGAAATCTTCTTGAAGAGTGACAAATGTTAAGTAGTTAAAAATACTAAAGAGCTAGGTCCTCGGCCTGCCTGGTCTTACATCATATGTGTTCTGCTATGTCAAAGTCTATGCTAGAAATGGACCTATTTATTTTGTTGAGTAGAAGCTTAATCAGGGAGAAGTCTAAAAACATGATATGTATTTTTGGAAACATTTTAAGACATTGCTGATATATATATACACAAATCATCATGCCTATCAGGTGAAGATTAAGGAGGTATATCAGGTACGGCCTTTCATTCATGTAACAACCATTAAGTCCAACGAAAATACTTCTCTTGAGAGTTTTGTAGGACACTAAATTTTAATTTATCCATTTAAAAAGTTCAATCACTAACCTGAAAGGAATACTGTACTATTTCACAAAATTTCACAAAAGACAATTCTATCTAAATCTTCTATCTACAAAATGTACGACAGTGGTTTCTTAGTGCCACCTAATGATAAAGCTACAAAACTGAAAAAAATAAATAATCTGAGCAGGGAAGAATTATTCATCAATTTATCAAGTATTTAGTAGGTGCTTTCTTTGAGTCAAGAGAAATGTTAAAACATAATGATGAAAAAAACATACAATCCCTGCTCTTAAGGAACTTATATTTCTCAAATGTGCCTGGTCAAGCTGTCTGAAATCAAGTTCTTTCAGAGGCAGGCATCTTTTCACTTGTATGTTCAACACTCTTTCATTTGTTGATTCCTTCATTGATTCACTTATACAGTGACTTCCGTGAACAAAATTGACAAAATCCTGCCCTTGTTAGGCTTACTTATTGCTCCTACGTATTACGTCAGATACAATCCTTTGAATTCTATCTACTAAACGTCTCTTGACCCGTCTTTTTCTCTCTTTTACCATTGTCTTAGGCCAGGTCTTCACCACCTTTTGATGTACTATTGCAATAACTTCCCTAAGGTCTGCCTGCCTTGAATTTCTCCTTCCTCCAATCCATCTCTTACACAACCAGCATTTACCTTTCTAAAATAGAAACTTTTTCATGTTAAATTCTACTTTTAAAACCATCACCAGTTCCCTAGTGCCTATAGGATGTATTCCTTAGGATATTCTACAGGGCACTATATGACTTGGCCCTATCTTAATCTTTCTGGCCACAGCTGCCTTTAGTTTTCCTAATTCATTTCTGACATTTTTCAAATATATCTCTCTTTGTACCTTTGCACATGCTGTTTTCTTTGCTTCTTTTGTCCCTCCTATCTCCTTTCTGTCTAACACACTCTCATTTATTTTGTGCATTTAATTTAAGCAACAAACTGCCCTGTTAGGTCTTTTCCCACTTCCCAAAGAATACTGATTCCTTGTCCATTTCCTTTCATTAACAATGAGTTCCTAAATGGTTAAGGACCATGTTTTTTCATCTATTTCCCAGCATTGGGCATAGTGCCTGGAATTTATCAAAAACCCTTGCTGGAAGGTAAAAGTTTAACATTCTCAACTAATTCCCCTCATAGGTACAGTGGGACAAAGGGATAAATAGCCACACTTCACTGAGGCTAGCAACCTGTAGGAAAGTATGTATCTTAATCTACAAGTTGATGAATTATACTAAAAGTAGTCTGGAACAAATAATAAAGCAATTCCAAAGTGACTTCACAGAACAAGAGTCAGCTAAAGGCACAGTAAAGGCTGAATAGTTTGAAAATATCCCTAGGTGATATTAATATGCTCCCTCTCCCCTCCTAATTGACACACACTCTGACAGTATTTGGGAAATTTGATATTAGTGTTTTTACTGTTTTAATATGTAAACCAGAAAGTGAATTTTGGTGACATTGAAGAGATAACCATAATAATCCCAAGGATTAAACAGTGAAGTCTTCTGGGCAAAGTATATGTTGAGAAGAAAAATTATAACCACAGAGGGTTACTTGATGGGTCTGAGATCAACTAAAGGGTATAAATGGATCATCTAAATAGCTAGCACTAAAATCAAGCAATGCTGTTCAGATTTCTGTAATTTCTCCATGGGGATAGACAAGACACTTTGGCCCTCTTATCAGAGTAGCCCTTCTTCTGGACATTGCTGGAGAATTCTGCCTCTCTTCCCACACTGACCATTCTTTTTCTATTACAGGTTTTTCCTTCCTATACTGACCATTTTTTTTTCTATTAAAACTTTGACTTCTCTAGATATGTCAACACTGTTAGGGTACAATCAAGTCTGCTTTGGATCAGGAAAATATTCTGCCTTTTAAAGGAGGTTTTTCCAAATATTGACCTCATCAGCTTAACTTTGCACTTCAAGGGTACCTCCCTACCTAATCTGGGGATCATCTGTAAAAATATTACTTGATTTATGACATGTTAGTGATAGGAATTCTCTGGTCCTATCTAGGGATTCTTCATCTAGGGATAGTTCTACAGTATTTTCCAAAAACTACTGACAAGCATACTTCTGAAGATTAAGCAGACAAAAAGTCTTATTGAGAATGTTAGATAGCATATATAAAGGGTCAAAGTACCTGCTTTGTTGTTTGCATCAGATTATGACTTCAAGTGTTCTAAATTAATTTTTCCCCCCCTGGTAATGTTTTAAAAAGAACTGGCACTGAAAATGGGGACTAAAAACTAGCATTCAAAATAAAATTAACTACCAAAAAAAAAAACTCTGGTATTAACAGAAGGAAAAAGTTAAACCACATACCCATAAAATTATTTGAAGCTTCCTGCCACACTTGCCCATTAATGCTCACATTCTCTTGCACAGCTGATTCAAAACTCTGAAATAAATTCACATAGTCAAATCACTAAAAGTAATTTAAAAACTGAATTCAAACCTTTTTGCAACGTAACAATTTCAGGTTTGTGATAGAGAATATGAGGAAAAACTGTAGACTGGCCTATTTGTATATTCATTCTTTCCAGGATTCCATTTCAATCAGCGATTCTACCTATATGTTAGTTCTGACAGCCATTATGCTATCTATGAGCAAATCTGATGCAAAATTTTAGAACAGTCTTAAAAACAAAAAGAATTTATTTCTGAAATGAAAGAAACAATAAAAGCTAACAAATTTGGGCTGAGTTGAATCTCAATGTTATAAGTACTACGTATGCTGCTGAACAAGTGTATTAGCGAGAGGGAAAATATACATGCTTTTAAAAAGTGAAATTAGTTTCTACTTTGTAAAGGACTGCTTCTTTTAGAGGTACACTGAGGTGTGGAAAGATGAGATTACTGAGATCTGGGATTGCTTTAAAATAGGAACTGCAACAAACTTTTGAAAACTGCTAAATTTGGTAATGGATCTATGGGTGTCGGCTCTACTGGCAAATTTTTTTTTTAAGGTTAAAAATGTTCATAGTAAATGTTGCCATTTTTGACCTGGACGGACCTAGCCAGGGAACGGTGGAGGTGAAATGGGTAAGAGAGAGACAAGTGTATGTGATTTCACTGATACGTGGAATCTAAAAAGATGAAACAAATAAACAGAACATAAATAGACTCCAAGATACAGAGAACTGGTGGCTGCCAGAATAGAGGTGGGTGGGAGGACAGGCTAAGTGGGTGAGGGAGACAAAGAGGTACAAACTTCAAATCATAAAATAGCTAGGTCACACAGATCAAAAGTACACCATAATAGACTCACAGACACTGAGAATGGACTGGTGGTTACTATGGGGGAGGGGTTGGAATGGGTGGGTGAGCATTGTGAGGGGCATAAAGCACAGTAAAAATTCTCAATCAAAATGTAGGTTGATCATGGGGATAATAGAATATAGCCAATGATTCTGTAACATCTTCCTATGTTGACAGATAGTAGCTGTACTAGTTGGGGTGAGGACTTAATAATACGGCTAACTCTTGAACGACTGTGTTGTATACTGGAAACTAATATAAGACTGTATATTAAAAAATACAGCATACGGAACATAGTCAATATATCTTTGTATGATGACAGTAACTGCACTCACCATGGTGAACATTTAGTAATGTATAAAACTGTCAAATTACTGTGTTGTACATCTGAAACCAACAGTTAATATTAACCATACTTCAATAAAAATATATATAATAAACAATACTATTGTAATAACTTTGGTGACAGATGACGGCTGAGCTTATTGTCATAATACTGCAGTTACACCAATTTTTTTTAGAATATGTTACTATATTGCATGATTTTGGATAAAGAACTATGTCAGTATAATTAAAGCCTCTGCCTTTTATCTGCTTTCTTATTTACAACAAAGCAAGTGAATTCCCTTGGCAGTTTAAGTTTTCAAACCATTATCTTCTAATTCACTTTATCCATTAAATAAGGAAAATAGGTTAAGATAAGTTCCTTTTTTTCTGTAAGGTAATTAAAGGTTCTAACTAACCACTTTCTAAAAAAGGGCAGATTCTAAGATCATTACACAACTAAACAGTCTTCTTCCAAAAACTACTAAGAGTTTCCTGAGATATGTCTCTGTTCTTCCCCTGCTCGCCAGGAAAGAATAAAAACCAACATATACAATAAAAAGAAAAAAAACAACGTATACAAATCTGGAATATAGAATAACACAGGGAATGTTTCTTCATTCTTCTTCCACTTAACCTTTATTATTTGCATTGTGATGATTCAGTCACAATTGTGCTGCATTATAAGCTTCTAAACTTTTCCTACATATAGATTGTATACTCTCTTCACAGGCACCAATCCCTCAATTTGTTGTCTTTCCCCAGAAAACCATCTTTTTCAAAGCTTTGCAAAATATTTCAGAAAAGGAGAAATGCATTACGAAGACCAATGTGTGATCTTAGCGAAGATTATAATCAAGACAGCTTACCTACTTTAGACGTAGGAAAAATGTTTTCTCTCTCTTTACAAGATGGTGTCAAACAGGCAAGAGGAAAAGCCAAAAGACTACTCTTGACAGACTTCCAGAATTACCCTTTAATGGAGAATTCCTCAGAGTCTATGTCGGCAATAGGGGAGCCACTAGCCATTTTGTGACTATTTTGGTCTTAGATAAAGACTAGTCCGAAAGGCAATGAGTGTTAGTTTGACACACCACATTTGTAAAGCTTAAAACAAAAGAACGTAAAATATCTCATTCATATTTTTATTATTACAAGCTAAAACGGTATTTTAGATATAGTGGGTTAAATAAAATATTATTATTAAAGTTAATTTCACCGTTTTTCTTATTTTAATTTCTGGTTAACATACGGAGCTCGCCTTGTATGTTTCCGGACAACCCTAGTCTAAGTAATTAATACCCAGCTGACACAGGCATCCACTTCGTTCTCGGGCTATTTCTACGGCAGCTTGGGGGGCACCGCTAACCCTGCCCGTCTGGCGGAGGATCCCCCTGAGCCTTGACACCTGGGGTGTGCGGTAAGCGGGCGATGAGAGGCGGCGACTGGGCCCGTAACCACTGCGCATCTCGCAGCGCGAGCTCCCGACTCTCCTCCGGCAGCGCGTCCCCGAGATTTTGCACGAAGCCACCGCACAGCTCCAGCATTTCCCTCACGGCCCGCTTCGCGGTGCGGCGCATCCGGACGTCCTCTCGGGGGTGGCGGAGACCGAGGCCCGGGCGTCTGTCCCGGCTACTCTTTCCACGGCCCGCGGCGGGGAAAGGGTCACCAGCTTCGAAGCCGCCGCCATTTTCCCAGTGTAAACTGTGGGTGGAACTCTGGGAGCGGAAGGGCGGGGCCCCACTGGGGAAAGGAGCGCGCGTCCGGCCGGAAACTCATGCCGGCGCTGCAGCAGCGTTCCGGTTGGGACTCAGCGGAGAGCCGAGGGCGGCGGTGGTTGCGGCGATGGGGACGAAGGGCGTCGGAATGGTGGATTGTCACTGCCACCTCTCCGCCCCGGACTTTGACGACGTATGTGAGGGCGAGGCCGGGCCCGTGGGAGTGGGGAGGCCCCTGACCTTTCCCCTCATGTTATCTTTGCCCCAGATCTTTCCAGGCCCTTGTCTATGGCCCCGGGTGACTTGGTTCTGACTCCCTATTTAACCTCAGTCATACCGATTTTTCTTCCCGATCCTGATTAGTGATAAGCCCTCTGTCTTCAGATGCTTTTGCTTGCTGTTCCCGGTTACTGGAGTCCTTCCTCTCTGTGTCCTCTTGGCCTGGCTCTTTATCCCACTGGCCTCTCAGCTCCTGGCTGACAATCCACTTTCCCCGTGACTTGGTCCCTGAAACACCCCGCGCTCCAGTTCTAATGGGGGAGACAAGCACACTGAAAGAACAACACAAACACAAAAACAGTTACAGAATGTGTAACCCGCTACATTGGAAACTAGAGGCCGAAAATACAGAAGGAAGAACGGAGGCTATTTTAGGGGCTAAAACCTCTGGAGTCAGGGCTGGGACGACAGGCATCCAAGCAAGGAGATGGGCGTACGGTGGTAGGAAAAACAGGTCTGTTGTAGAGCCCCAGACAGGATAGAATTTGGCACATTCATGCTACTGAAAGCCTGGGTGGAAGCTGATTAGCTGGAGACCATTTAATAAGACTGAAGGGGATTGGTGAGGTAGGACAGTAAAGAGTTTGGATTTCATTAGAAGCGTAATGTGGATACAGTAAAGGGTTTTTGCTTTTTAAGGAGAGTGACGAAATCTGATACCCATTTAAAAACCATTTTGCTGATATGTGGCAAATAGAGGGGAATGGGAGTGGAAGCTAGACGACCAGTTTGGAGGCTTTGCAGTATGTAGACGAGATGATGGTGGTTGCAGGGAAGTTTGAGAGTAGATGAAGGTGTATCGTAGAATCATAGTACATGCTGAGGAATGGGATGTGGAGAGGGAGGAAAAGAGAGGACTTGATGTTGTAGGGATGATGGTGGTGCTGTTTACTGAGCTGAGGAAAGAGTGAGGTTTGGGAGGGCAGGCAGAAGGAATAGGTCTGTTGGGGAGAAAATAAAGAGCTGTGTTTAGCACATGTTGAAACCTAAAATTCATCCACATAGAGATGTCATATTTTAAATGTGAATCGTGGGTTCAGGAGAAAATTCCAGGCTGGAGATAAAAATTGGGGATTGTTGGCATAATGATGATGTTTAAACTTGTAGATGAGATCACGTAAGGTGAGCACAGAGAGAGGAGCATAGTGTGCTGAAATCAGATAGAGGAGAGAGCACCAGTTAAGAGAGTGCTGTTGCAGAACCCAAGCATGGAAACTATTTCAGAAAGGAAGGAGTAGACAAGTGAGGAGTTCCTAGTGTGGCTGAGTGGTAGAGTAAGAAGACAGAAGTATCCTTTATATATGACAATGACAGTTTCTGTTTTAGTGGAGTGGGAACAGAAGCCAGATTTTACTTAGGAAAAAAAGAGTACACTGAAGGTGTGTCTGTGTAGGCTCTTCACATTCCACCACGCTGTTCTTGCAATCCTCATTCTTTATGGTGCCTCTACTACATTGGTATACACAGCCAAAGGGCAGTTACTCATTCATGTAAAATATTTGTGATTATTTATGCTTGTTTTAGGATTTGGATGATGTGTTGGAAAAAGCCAAGAAAGTAAGTCAATATGTATAATTCACCTTTTTTTGTTTTTCTATTTCCTATTAATTTCCAGCTTGAAATTTAGATATACTATTTTCATGTTGCTTCAGTAATAATAAGTTAATAAGTAGCATTTATTGTTTATTGTGTGCCAGGCATTGAGCTAAGTCCTGTCTGTACATTATCTCATTTAAAGTTCCATAGCAATCTTCTGAGGAAGCTAGTATTTTATAATCAAGCATTTCCCATTTTATAGATGAGGAACCTAAGTCCTAAGAGATTAACTTGTCCAAAGACACACCTCTAGTAAAGTGATACAGACAGAGTAGTGTGAATCCAAAACATGTTCCTGTAGCTACCATTCTTACAGCACTATGGAACAGATTGGTCCATCTTTCGCTTCTTAGTGTTATGATGGAGATCTTGGAGAAATTACCAGAGTGTCTGAAACATTTTGAGAGAGTTATTAATGTTTGAAAGTGTTTATGAAATTCATTGTAACTAGCATTTTGTGGTATTTCCTGAAAGTGACAGAAAGTGTACGTTGTCAGTATATTTGTATGTACAGCCATCATTCAGAATGGCAACTTAATTAGGAGCATGGGCTTCAGAGTTACACAGCCTACGGATTTGGGTCAAGTTACTTGACTCCATCCAAAACTCTGTCTCCTGATCTATATAGTGGATTACAGCAATTACTTCGTAGGGTTGTGTAGATTAATTGAAGTGATATTTTTATTCACTGATCACAGTGCCTAAAACATAGTAAATACTCAGTGATAGTCATTGTGATTATATTGATGGAGTGTGGTGAGCAAGGATAACTAAAAGCACAGAAAACTTTACATTTTTCCTTACTTATATTAGATGCATGTTGTTTGGAACTCTTAACTACTCCACTCCTTTTTATTTCAGGCCAATGTTATGGCTCTTGTGGTGGTTGCTGAACATTCAGGAGAATTTGAAAAGATTATGAAGCTTTCAGAAAGGTGCTACTTCTTGTTAAGAATTTAGAGAGTTTCTAATAAGGGTGCAATTATTATGTCATATTTATGTCATTCTTAAAGAGAATGAGAAGAAAAAAATCGTATCAACATAACCTTAAAAAATTGTTTCTACTTGTTTTTTAGAGTAACATTCTTTGCTATTCTAATATTCCTGCTCTAATTAATTTGTTAATTTGTTCTACATTTTTAGGTATAATGGGTTTGTCATGCCATGCTTGGGTGTTCATCCAGTTCAAGGAGTTTCTCCAGAAGACCAAAGAAGTGTCACATTAAAAGTAATAGTCCTATAAAACAAGAATCCTAAAGAAATGATAATACCTTTAGACTCAGTAATGCTCTTTCTGATTTATATTCTAAGGCAATAATCCAAAGAAATAACTACTACTTACTTTCACAAAGATGTTTGTTGCGACATTATTTATAATAGAGAAAAAGTGGTCAGCCTAAAGGTTCAGAAATAAAGGAATAATTCGTTAACATGTAGAGTGTTAAATGTGCATTTGTAGAAAATGGGGATTATAAGGTTTATGTAGTAATGTGGAAAATGTTTATAGTATAAGGAGAAAAGCAAAATACCAAATGGTTTATTCACTGTGAGATCCATGTAAAAGTATATTCTTTAAGGAAAAGTGTAGAGAGAAAAACATAGAAATGATAGTAGCTGCGATGATCTAGTAGAGTTATAGGTAACTTATTTTCTTATTTTTTTAATCATGTTTAGTCATATTGTTTTGGCAAAAAGTGATAAAATATCCAGGAAAAGACACAAATTCAGATGTGGTACTATAAGGGAGCAGAGTTCAACTACACAGTATCTTCAAACATTGACCCCCTCCTGCAGGAGTACTGTTAATATATTAAGCTGCACTGCTCTTATACTTCCTCTGAAAAAATCCTACGCGTAAGAGCTCACTGACTCCCAATAGTCAATGTTTCACATTCTTCAGACTTGTCTCTTGACTCTGTCAGGGCCATGCACAGTTTCTTGAGTATTTTATTACATAATGGGATTGATAGTCCCATTTTGAAGAAGTAAAGACTTTTTGTAACCTATGAATAAATTAAGATATGAAGTCTATCATTTTTTATAATGACTCTATATTCCCACATTAGAATATCCCAGATAGCTCTATTTTTCTTTAAACAAAATTACTTTTAACTCCATGTAAAAAATAAGTATGTCTTGTAATTCTCCTGAGTTGTTGATATGATAAAATTAGCTAAGTTGACAGGGTTACAATTCCCACAATGCTGGAGATCATAGCAGGACAGCATTTCTTTCATTTATGTAGAGAGTGATACTAATAGGCATTCATGTAGTTAGTCAACAAGTGTTTACTGAGCACCTAGTGCATTCCAAGCACTGCTTTGAGCACTACAGAGCAAAATCCCTCTCAAGGAAGCTAGATTCTAGATTGGGACAGATAGACAATCAAGAATTAGATAAATGAACAGGAAAACTGGGTAGCACTAAGTGCTTTAAAGACAATAAAACAAGATTATATGATTAGGATTGTGGATGCTGGCTTTTAGATTGTGTACTCAAGGAAGGCCCGTCTGAGGCAGTGGCATTTGAGCTACAACCTTAACGCTACAAAGAAATTGACCTTGCAAAGAGAGGGGTCAGATTGTCTGGGGCAAAAGAAGCAACGAAGCACAGCGGTCCTCTGGTAAGGAAGCTTGATGTGGCCAAGAAAGAGAAAAAGGGTTGATGTGCTAGAGGGAAGGGGTATAATGTGGTCAGAGGGACTGGACAGGGATCCCCTCATACAGAGCCCTGTTGGATTTTCGTTTACATCAGTGGAGGATTTAAACTGAGGAGTAACAAAACATGACTTGTGTTTTGTAAAGGTCTTGGCTCTGGTGAGAGGAATTAATTTTGAAGAGGGCAAAAAAGGGAGGATATTTAGAAGCCCGTTGCAATAGTGTAAGTGGAAAATGATGGACCAGAGTGGTAGCAATGAAGCCGAAAGAAGTGGGTGGATTTGGCATGCTTTTGGCATGAATGTAAAACTTATAGAACTATTTAACTTGTAAGTTATTAAAATACCAACAATCTGTAGGTAATCCTAGATTCTCAAAGCAGATACAAACTCACCAAATCTCAGGATAGTTTTTGAAAAAGTCCAGAGATGATGCAGTTAATTCCTATTTTATGCCTAGTGTGCCTGTGAGTCCATACTGTAGTTTAGTTTTCCCATATTGATTAAATTTTAAGCCCCTCATATGGTGCAAGACTAGGTTTGTAGTGAGCATTCATTAAATTAACTTGGTTTAGAAAATGGAAATTGCCTAATATCTTTCAGCATATTCCTGAATTAATTTATTTAGCAAATATTATTACCAGGCAGGGTTTAGGCTCCATGGAAAATGTGGGGAAGCACAGTTCACTGGCCATATCTTCTGGCCCCTGCAGGCAGGGCCTGTGCTCTCCAGGTGGCCCCAATCCCTACCTGGCTCACTTCACTCATTTCTGTTACATTCTAAAGGTTCTAAAGACTAACCATTTTCTCTAATAAAAACTCTATTGTAATTATTTAAAATCATTCAGAGTAAATCTCCTCTCTTCCCTCCCATCTGCCTTTCATCCTTCTTTCCTTTCTTCCTTCTCTCTCCTTGCAGGAACATAGTGAAAACAGCATGGGCTTGAAAGGCAGAGGCGCCTAGCCACTGGCTTCAGTGATGTGTGGCACTTAACTTTGCCAAGTCTCAATTGCCTCATGTATAAGTCATGAATAATTAATAGTAGTAGTATTCCCAATCAAAGCAATACTACCATAACTGTTAAGGAATTTGAGATTTGTGGAGGAAATGGAAGTAGAACTGAAGTCAGAAATAGACATATGAATGTCTTTGTAAAGTTTTCACATCTATGAAAATAAAACAGTAAGACCACACGTAAAAATATATTTATACATACTAAATTAGTAATTTAAATTATATTAACTTCTATTTACTATCCTTGAATTTCCAGAAACTTCCAGATTATTTCATGAGGAAATGAAACATTCTCCCTATAAATTTGTTTTCTCATAGATAACACCTACTCCAAGAACCATGTTTTTTCCTATACCTGGTCTTCACCCAAATCTACGGTTTCTTTCTGACTGAGACTTTCTAAGTGATACCTTTCCTGAATAATCAACCCAACTTCTCGAGTCCCTATGAGGGTCCCAGAGACACAGAATAGTTTAGATGTTTGATAGGGGAAAAGTTTTGCCTGATACTATTTAACCTATTCAGCTTTGTCAGACACCTATGATACCTAGGGTTATATACTCCTCTCATGACAGTGTTAATTCCTCTTCATTGAGTCTACTAGAATGTATTTCTAAGGCCTCAATTTTCTCTCCCTCATCTTTTTTTTTTTGGTATCGTTAATATACAATTACATGTGCAACATTATGGTTACTAGACTCCCTATATCATAAAGTCCCCCTCCATATACCCCACGACAGTCACTGTCCATCAGCATACTGAGATGCTATAGAATCACTACTTGTCTTCTCTGAGTTGTACAGCCCTACGCATGCCCCCCCCTACATTATGTCTGCTAATTGTAATGCCCCTTTTTCTCCCTTGTCCCTCCCTTCCCACCATTCCTCCCCAGTCCCTTTCCCTTTGGTATCTCTTCATTTATTCTTGGGTTCTGTGAGTCTGCTGCTGTTTTCCTTCAGTTTTTTTTTCTTTGTTCTTATACTTCACAAATGAGTGAAATCATTTGAAATTTGTCTTTTTCTGCTTGGCTTATTTCACTGAGCGTAATACCCTCTAGCTCCATCCATGTTGTTCCAAATGTCTGGATTTGTTTTCTTCTTATGGCTGAATAATATTCCATTGTGTATATGTACCACTTCTTCTTTATCCATTCATCTACTGATGGACACTTAGGTTGCTTCCATTTCTTGCCTATTGTAAATAGTGCTGCGATAAACATAGGGGTGCATATGTCTTTTTCAAACTGGGCTCCTGCATTCTTAGGGTAAATCCCTAGGAGTGGGATTCCTTGGTCAAATGTTATTTCTGTTTTGAGTTTTGTGAGGAACCTCCATACTGCTTTCCACATGGTTGAACTAATTTTCATTGCCACCAGCAGTGTAGGAGGGTTCCCATTTCTCCACATCCTCGCCAACATTTGTTGTTGTTTGTGTTTTGGATGTTGGCCCTACTTACTGGTGGGAGGTGAAATCTCATTGTGGTTTTAATTTCCATTTCTCTGATGATTAGCAATGTGGAGCATCTTTTCATGTGCCTGTTGGCCATCTGAATTTCTTCTTTGGAGAAATGTCTATTCAGATCCTCTGCCCATTTTTTAATTGGATTATTTGCTTTTTGTTTGTTGAGGTGTGTGAGTTCTTTATATATTTTGGATATCAACCCCTTATTGGATATGTCATTTATGAATATATTCTCCCATACTGTAGGATGTCTTTTTGTTCTACTGATGCTGTCCTTTGCTGTACAGAAGGTTTTCAGCTTGATATAGTCCCACTTGTTCATTTTTGCTTTTGTTTCCCTTGCCTGGGGAGATACGTTCATGAAGAAGTTGCTCATATTTATGTCCAAGAGGTTTTGCCTGTGTTTTTTTCTAAGAGTTTTACGGTTTCATGGTCTTTCATCCATTTTGAGTTTACTTTTGTGTATGGGGTTAGACAGTAATCCAGTTTCATTCTGTTACATGTAGCTGTCCAGTTTAGCCAACACCAGCTGTTGAAGAGGCTATCATTTTCCCCATTGTATATCCATGGCTCCTTTACAGTATGTTAATTGACTGTATATGTTTGGGTTAATATCTGGACTCTCTATTCTCTTCCATTGGTCTGTGGGTCTGTTCTTGTGCCAGTACCAAATTGTCTGAATTACTGTGGCTTTGCGGTTGAGCTTGAAGTCAGGGAGCGTAATTCCCCATTTTATTCTTCCTTCTCAGGATTGCTTTGGCTATTCGGGTTCTTTTGTGATTCCATATGAATTTTCAAACTATCTGTTCCAGTTCATTGAAGAATGCTGTTGGTATTTTGATAGTGATTGCACTAAATCTGTAGATTGCTTTATGTAGTATAGCCATTTTGACAATATTTATTCTTCCCAGCCAAGAGCATGGAATGAATTTCCATTTGTTAGTGTCCTCTTTAATTTCTCTTAGGAGTGTCTTGTAGTTTTCAGGGTATAGGTCTTTTACTTCCTTCGTTAGGTTTGTTCCTAGATTTTTATTCTTTTTGATGCAATTGTGAATGGAATTGTTTTTCTGATTTCTCTTTCTGTTAGTTCATCATTAGTGTATAGGAAAGCAACAGATTTCTGTGTGTTAATTTTGTATCCTGCAACTTTGCTGAATTCAGATATTAGTTCTAGTAGTTTTGGAGTGGAGTCTTTAGTTTTTATGTACAATATCATGTCATCTGCAAATATTGACAGGTTGACTTCTTCTTTACCAATCTGGATGCCTTGTATGTCTTTGTTTTGTTTGATTGCTGTGCCTAGGACCTCCAGTACTATGTTGAATAACAGTGGAGAGAGTGGGCATCCCTGTCTTGTTCCTGATCTTAGATGGAAAGCTTTCAGCTTCACACTGTTAAGTATGATGTTGACTGTGGGTTTGTCATATGGCCTTTATTATGTTGAGGTACTTGGCCTCTGTACCCATTTTGTTGAGAGTTTTTATCATGAATGGATGTTGAATTTTGTCAAATGCTTTTTCAGCATCTATGGAGACAATCATGTGGTTTTTGTTCTTCTTTTTGTTGGTGTGGTGGATGATGTTGATGGATTTTCGAATGTTGTACCATCCTTGCAGACCTTGGATAAATCCCACTTGATCATGATGTATGATCCTCTTGATGTATTTTTGAATTCGGTTTGCTAATATTTTGTTGAGTATTTTTGCATGTATATTCGTCAAGGATATTGGTCTGTAATTTTCTTTTTTGGTGGGGTCTTTGCCTGGTTTTGGTATTAGAGTGATGCTGGCCTCACAGAATGAGTTTGGAAGTATTCCCTCCTCTTCTATTTTTTGGAAAACTTTAAGGGGAATGGGTATTATTTCTTTTCTATATGTCTGATAAAATTCAGCAGTGAATCCTTCTGGCCCGGGGGTTTTGTTCTTGGGTACTTTTCTGATTACCGATTCCATTTCGTTGCTGGTAATTGGTCTGTTTTGGTTTTCTGTTTCTTCCTTGGTCAGTCTTGGAAGGTTGTATTTTTCTAGAAAGTTTTCCATTTCTTCTAGGTTTTCCAGCTTGTTAGCATATAGATTTTCGTAGTATTCTCTTATAATTCTTTGTATTTCTGTGGTGTCCATCTTGATTTTTCCTTTCTCATCTCTGATTCTGTTTATGTGTGTAGATTCTTTTTTTCTCTTAATAAGTCTGGCTAGGGGTTTATCTATTTTGTTTATTTTTTCAAAGAACCAGCTCTTGGTGTCATTGATTTTTTTCTATTGTTCTATTCTTCTCAATTTTATTTATTTCTTCTCTACTCTTTATTATGTCCCTCCTTCTGAGGACTTTGGGCCTCATTTGTTCTTCTTTTTCAATTTCAATAATTGTGTCTTTAGACTACTCATTTGGAATTGTTCTTCCTTCTTTAAATAGGCCTGTATTGCAATATACTTTCCTCTTAGAACTGCCTTTGCTGCATCCCACAGAAGTTGGGGCTTTGTGCTGCTGTTGTCATTTGTCTCCATATATATTGTTTGATCTCTGTTTTAATTTGGTCGTTGATCCATTGATTATTTAGGAGCATGTTGTTAAGCCTCCATGTATTTGTGAGCCTTTTTGGTTTCTTTGTACAATTTATTTCTACTTATACCTTTGTGATCTGAGAAGTTGCTTGGTAGAATTTCAATATTTTTGAATTACTAAGGTTCTTTTTGTGGCCTAGTATGTAGTCTATTCTGGAAAATGTTCCATGTGCACTTGAGAAGAATGTGTGTCCTGTTGCTTTTGGGTGTAGAGTTCTGTAGATGTCTGTTAGGTCCATCTGTTCTAGTGTTTTGTTCAGTGCCTCTGTGTCTTTATTTATTTTCTGTCTGGTTGATCTGTCCTTTGGAATGAGTGGTGTGTTGACGTCACCTAAAATGAATGCATTGCTTTCTGTTTCCTCCTTTAATTCTGTTAGTATTTGTTTCACATATGTCAGCACTCCTGTGTTGGGTGCATATATATTTAAAATGGTTATATCCTCTTGTTGGACTGACCCCTTTATCATTATGTAATGTCCTTCTTTATCTCTTGCTACTTTCTTTGTTTTGAAGTCTATTTTGTCTGATACAAGTACTGTAACTCCTGCTTTTTTCTCCCTGTTGTTTGCATGAAATATCGTTTTCTATCCCTTCACTTTTAGTCTGTGTATGTCTTTGGGTTTGAGGTGAGTCTCTTGTGAGCAGCATATAGATGGGTCTTGCTTTTTTATCCATTCTATTACTCTGTGTCTTTTGATTGGTGCATTCAGTCCATTTACATTTAGGGTGATTATTGGTAGATATGTACTTATTGCCATTGCCGGCTTTTAGATTCGTGGTTACCAAAGGTTCAGGGGTAGCTCCTTTACTATCTAACAGTCTAGCTTAACTCTCTTGTTAAGCTACTCTATACACAGTCTGATGATTCTTTATTTCTCTCCCTTCTTATTATTCCTCCTCCATTCTTTATATATTAGGTGTTTCTGTACTCTTTTCCATTCCTTTGACAGTTTTTGTGGAAAGTTGATTTTATTTTTTGCCTTTAGTTAGTATTTGGATGGTCTGCTTTCTTTGCTATGTATTTATTTTCTCTGGTGACATCTTTTTAGCCATAGGAGTGCTTCCATCTAGAGCATTCCCTTTAAGATATCCTGTAGAGGTGGTTTGTGGGAGGCAAATTCCATCACCTTTCCCTTGTCTGGGAATTGTTTAATCCCTCACTCAAATTTAAATGATAATCGTGCTGGATACAGTAGCTTCAAGGCCCTTCTGTATCATTGCTTTAAAGTTATCATGCCATTCTCTTCTGGCCTGTAAGGTTTCTGTTGAGAAGTCTGATGTTAGCCTGATGGGTTTTCCTTTGTAGGTGATCTTTTTTCTCTCTCTGGCTGCCCTTAATACTCTGTCCTTGTTTTTGATCTTTGCCATTTTAATTATTATATGTCTTGGTGTTGTCCTCCTTGGGTCACTTGTGTTGGGAGATCTGTGGGCTTCCATAGTCTGAGAAACTATTTCCTTTCCCAGCTTGGGGAAGTTCTCCTCAATTATGTCTTCAAAGACACTTTCTATCCCTTTTTCTCTCTTCTTCTTCTTCTGGTACTCCTATAATGTGAATATTGTTCCGTTTGGATTGGTCACACAGTTCTCTTAATATTCTTTCATTCTAAGAGATCCTTTTATCTCTCTCTGCCTCAGCCTCTCTGTACCCCTGTTCTCTGATTTGTAATCCAGTAACAGTCTCTTGCACCTTGTCCAGTGTGCTCTTAAACCTGTCAATCAATTGTTTCATTTCTGTAATATCTTTCCTCACTTCCTCCCTTAGCTCTTGCATATTTCCCTGTATCCATCAGCATGGTTATGACTTTTATTCTGAATTCTTTTTCGGGAAGATTGTTTAAATCTATCCCATCAGGACTTCCGGGAAGATGGCGGTGTGAGCAGGGCGGCAGAAATCTCCTCCCAACACTATATTTATCTACGAAAACACAGAAAATACATCTATTTCTAAAAGAGAGACGAGAATACACAGGAAAGCGCACAGCGTGCAGCTACACCCGAGAGGACCCCCCCAAGAGGCGGGTAAGATACGGAGCCGCGACCAGGCGGGACCCGAGCCCTCCCCCACCCCAGCGCACCGGCGGGAGGAGAGGATTCAGAGCCGGGAGGGAGTGGAAGTGCACCCCGCGAAGTAGCCAGCCCCGGTGATCTGCGCGGGGAGCGCTGACCCACATTGCGCAGTGCAGCGGAGATTGGAGAGACAGAGGGGCAGGATCTGAGCGGGGAACGCGCCAGGGGGCTTGCAGCCGGCTCCCGGGAAGGAAAAAAAAAGTGCGCGCTTTCCTCAGCGGTCTTAAAGAGACAGGAGCCCAGCGGAGGAGCCGGATCGCCCCAGCACACTCAGCCCAGCAGGCTGGGAGTCCTGGGAGTTTCAGACGCCTTAGCTGGCGACTGAGGAAGCGTAGCCATACTTAACACTTCCCACTGAGATCAACAGACTCCTATTCGTTCCCACCCCTGCCAGAGCGATAAAGGGCCCTGCGGAGCGGCACAGTCACAGCTGTGGAATAGTGGGGCAATAGCGCCACCTAGAGCATTCCCACAGAATCTACGTCCGGTGGGCATTTTTTTTGTTTTTGTTTTGTTTTTTGTTTTGTTTTTGTTTTTTCTCTTTCTTTTTTTTTCTTTTTTTCTTTCTTTCTTTTTTTTCCTTTTTTTCTTTTTTTCTCTTTTTTTTTCTTCTCTTTTTAAAGTCTTAAAGAGCCCAGCTGACATACGTGGCAACTATCAGTGACCAAATTATACAGCCATGAAAAGACAGAGGAATATGGTTCAGACCAAAATCAACCAGACAACCCCAGAGAGGGAGTCTGAAGGGATGGAAATGCACAGCCTCCCTGAAAAAGAATTCAGAATAAAAGTCATAACCATGCTGATGGACCTACAGAGAAATGTGCAAGAGCTGAGGGAGGAAGTGAGGAACTGAGGAAAGACAATGCAGAAATCAGACAAGCGATCGACGGGCTTAACAGCAGAATGGATGAGATGCAAGAGACTGTTAATGGAATAGAAAACAGAGAACAGGAGTACAGAGCAGCTGAAGCAGAGAGAGATAAAAGGATTTCTAGGAATGAAAGAATATTAAGAGAACTGTGTGACCAATCCAAACGGAACAATATTCGCATTATAGGAGTACCTGAGGAAGAAGAGAGAGAAAAAGGGATAGAAAGTGTCTTTGAAGAAATAATTGCTGAAAACTTTCCCTCGCTGGGGAAGGAAGTAGTCTCGCAGTCCACCGAAGCTCATAGATCTCCCAACACAAGGGACCCAAGGAAGACAACACCAAGACACATAATAATTAAGATGGCAAAGATCAAAGATAAAGACAGGGTATTAAAGGCAGCTAGAGAGAGAAAAAGATCACCTACAAAGGAAAACCCATCAGACTATCATCAGACTTCTCAACAGAAACCTTACAGGCCAGAAGAGAATGGCATGATGTACTTAACGTTATGAAACAGAAGGGCCTCGAACCAAGAATATTGTATCCAGCACGATTATCATTTAAATATGATGGAGGGATTAAACAATTTCCAGACAAACGAAAGTTGAGAGAGTTTGCCTCTCATAAACCACCACTACAGGATATCTTAAATGGACTGCTCTAGATGGAAGCACACCTAAGGCTAAAAAGATGTCACCAGAGGAAAAAAAAATCATAGCAAAGAAAGCAGACCATCCAAATACTAACTAAAGGCAAAGAATAAAACACCTATTATAGAAAGAATGGAGGAGGAGGAATAAGAAGGGAGAGAAAGAAAGAAACATCAGACTGTGTTTACAATAACTTAACAAGAAAGTTAAGTTAGATTGTTAGATAGTAAAGAAGCAACCCTTGAACCCTTGAACCCTTGGTAACCACGAATCTAAAGCCAGCAATGGCAATAAGTACATACCTATCAATAATCACCCTAAATGTAAATGGACTGAATGCACCAATCAAAAGACACAGAGTAACAGAATGGATAAAAAAGCAAGACCCATCTATATGCTGCCTACAAGAAACTCACCTCAAATCCAAAGATATACACAGACTAAAAGTGAAGGGATGGAAAAAGATATTTCATGCAAACAACAAAGAAAAAAGCAGGTGTTGCAGTACTTGTATCAGACAAAATAGACTTCAAAACGAAGAAAGTAGCAAAAGATAAAGAAGGACATTACATAATGATAAAGGGGTCAGTCCAACAAGAAGATATAACCATTATAAATATATATGCACCCAACACAGGAGCGCCAGCATATGTGAGACAAATACTAACAGAATTAAAGGAGGAAATAGACAGCAATGCATTCATCTTAGGAGACTTCAACACACCACTCACTCCAGAGGACAGATCAACCAGACAGAAAATAAGTAAAGACACAGAGGCACTGAACAACACACTAGAACAGATGGACCTAACAGACATCTACAGAACTCTACACCCAAAAGGAACAGGTTACACATTCTTCTCAAGTGCACATGGAACATTTTCCAGAATAGACCACATACTAGGCCACAAAAAGAACCTCAGTAATTTCAAAAATATTGAAATCCTACCAACCAACTTCTCAGATCACCAAGGTATAAAACTAGAAATAAATTTTAGAAAGAAATCAAAAAGGCTCACAAATACATGGAGACTTAACAACACTCTCCTAATTAATCAATGGGTTAACGACAAATCAAAACAGAAATCAAAGAATATATGGAGACTAATGACAACAACAACACAAAGCCACAACTTCTGTGGGGCGCAGCAAAGGCAGTTCTAAGAGGAAAGTATATTGCAATCCAGGCCTATTTAAAGAAGGAAGAACATTCCCAAATGAATAGTCTAAAGACACAATTACTGAAATTGGAAAAAGAAGAACAAATGAGGCCCAAAGTCACCAG
>JAVSCE010015713.1:0-72813 GCA_032199065.1 Smutsia gigantea | reverse complement strand
TACAATGGTTGTTTTCATTTACATATAGAGATAAGCTTAGAATAATGAGATAGTCTGCATTTTCCTGGTACATAAAGAAAAGCAATTTTTATGTATGTTGATTCAGCAACCTCACTAAATTCTAATCATTTAACTATAGATTTTTTTATTTTCTATGTAACTGATATATTTCCAAATAAATGGCATTTCTATTTCTTTCTTCTGAAATACTATTTCCTTTTTTGCCTCACCACTCTGGCTAGGCTCCAGCAGATTTGCATAGAAGATGTGGTAGTGGGTGGGCACCCTTGTCTTGTTCCATTCTTAAAGGGACTGTTTTGATGTTTCACTTTTAAGTCTCATAAATTATTTTGTAGATATTTTAAACAAGTTAAGAAAGTTCCCTTCCATTCCTTGCTTATTAAGATGTATTTTATAGTAATTGCCAAATGTTTATCTCCATCCCAGATATTTCACCAGAGGTCCATATCTGCACATTCAACTGTCTAACTTTGTATTCATTTATTTAATGAGTGTTTGCTGAGTACCTACTATGAGCTAGAGGCAATTCTAAGACCTGGGGTCCAGGAGTAAACTACATAGATCAGATCCCTACCCTAGTGGCAGTAACATCCAGTGAGTGAGAACACTCAGTAAAAAACTAAACAAACATTAAACAAGTCAGCATTGGACTATCATCAGTGAAATGATGGAAATAAACAGGATGAGTAAATAACTGAGAAAAAGGGTCTATTCTACATAAAGTGGTCAGGGAAGTCCTCTCAAGAGAGACTATATTTGGGCTGAGATCTGAATTACAAATAGGAGATACCATTTGGGGATTCTGGAGAAGGACACTGCAGGTAGAGGAAACACCTGCTGCTAAGGCCCTGAGGTAAGAAACAGCTTGGCTTGTCCACAGACTAGAGGGTCAGCATGGCTGGGGTGACTCCACTGGGGCCCAGTGAAAAGGGGGCAAAAAGAGCAGGTTACAGGAGCTGTTTTACAAGGGAACTTGTTGACCGCAAAGGGCTTGGATTTTAGCTTAGTTGCAGTGGAAGCCTTGAGAGGGGTGTGGTCTGATTTACATTGTTAAAAGCTCCCTTAGGTGCTTATCAAAAAAAAGAAGAGTTTGCTGGAAGACCAGTCAGAAGGCTATTGCTAAAGATGAAGCATAAGGTGGCTTGAACCAGGATGGGAGCAAAAATGATAAATCAGATGCAGGGAAAGGAGACTGGAAATGGATTTGAGATACATTTTGGGGTAAAATGTTGGCTGACAGGTTGAATGTAGGTAAGGGGGAAAGGTGACTCTGAGGTTTACAACTCCTGAAATAGCTGGCTTAATTTCAAAAGAAGGGAAGGGAATGACAAGTTTGGTGAGGGACATGAAGAGATCTATTTTGAGTGAGTTATAGTTCAGCTGTTTATTTGACATCCAAGCAGAGACATCAAATTAGCATACATAAGACTAGAGCTCAAGGAAGAGGCCAAAGCTATAGATGCAAATTTGGAGACATCAGCCTTAGGTTTCCTAGATAGAAAGTATAATGTGTATTGTTTTTCTTTTAAAGCCTAAAAATGAGCCCATGAGAACCCATTTGTAGATCAGGCAGAGGAATAGGCTGAGAAGGTAGACAAAAGGAAAAAACTGTATGGTGTTAACAAAAGCCAACATAGAAGAAAACGTTCCTGAGATATAGTTGTGGTTAACTGCCACATGCAGCTGAGAAGTAGAAAAAGATGGGGGCTGCGAAGAGTGCACTGAATTTTGAAACTGGGAAGCTGTCATTGACCTTGACAGAAGGATTTTGATGGAGCAGTGATGACAGCAGGCCTAGCAGAGTGGGCTGGAGGCCAAATGTAATGTTAGGAAATAGAAATCTCAGTGTTGAGTGCTTATATGAAGTGTGTGGTCATGAACTGAAAGTGGAAGCAGTAGATCCAATTCAGTAATTTTTTTTCCGGTAATGTTCAGCTGCTCAACAGCACATATGCAGAAAGCTGGCAGTTGGGTACATTTAAGGTTTGGGGTTAGTCAAATAGATGGAGAAAGAGATGGAGACAGGACAGGCAAGTTTGTTGAGGGTGTATGAAGACAATGCCTGTAGTAATGGACTCTTCTCTAAGCAGACTAGAAAAGGAAGCGAAAACAAGAGGGCACTGATGGATAGTGGAAAGTGATACAAATAATAGAGTGTGTTGAGGTTGAAGAACTCTACAGTGTAGATACTAAAGCAAGTAAGCTGCAAAGATCAGAAGTAGTGGTCAGGGTAGGTGGCTTAAAATCCAGAATTTGGTTGTGGTATGATTACAGGTGGTGGGATGGTCTCATGTAAACATAAGAGAGGCTGGCTGGTGGGGAGGGGAGAGGCAGTCAAGGAAGTGACAAGCAGGAGTACTGGATAGGTTGTCCGTGTGCATAATTAAGTCCCCAAGGAGGGGGGCCAGAGGAGGATGAAGAGAAAGATTGTGAACCAGGAGCCAAAGTTGTTGGTGAGTGGATCTATAGATAATAGCAATTAAAGGAGGAGCCCATGGTGCAGCCAGATGGCATTAACTTCAAAAAAGCTAGGGTTACGGAACAGGAAGAAGGAAAAGAAGTTTGGAAGTAGCATCAGGGGGGAACAAGAGAAGATGCCTATCTTGCTGGTCTTGAGATCTGTGAAATGTGAAAGAAGAGAGCCTTCCCTTGAGAAAGCGGAGGAAACATTTAGAAGAGAGCCAGGTTCAGATAAGACCAGGAGGTGGGGAATATGCCATGAGCACCTCAAACTACCCTGAGGAGAACTCATTGTCTTCTCCCCAGACCTGCTCTGTCATTCTTCAGTGACATGCTACACTTAACCAATGGTACCAGTCACCCAGGTCAGAAACAAGAGAGTCGACCTTGGTGCTTCCCCATCACACCCTTACATCTGTCCATTCCCATGACACTCCTTAACCCAAGCCTGGATGATTGTCACAGCTTCCTTAAGGGCCCCCTGGCCACTGGTCTTGACCTGCTGTCCCCTCATCTATTTTCTGCAGCCACAGAAAAACATACAAAATGCAGATTTGCTATTATCTCCCTCCTACTTAAAACTCTTCTGTGACCTCCCGACTCTTCTAGGATGAAGTCCAACATCCCCAGTGTGTTCTATTTGCCCTTCACAGGCTAGTCTCTAGGAAATCTCCAGCTTCATCCTGATTTTCTCATCCTGTGCCCCTTCCTGATACTCTACTCCCGACACACTACACTTCTTTTCCTTCCTCCAGAAGGTCAGGAATTTTTTTGCATCTCTAGGTCTTTGCATTTGTTTCTAATGGCTGGAACACTGTTTTCTTCTATGTTCTTGGTGAACTTCTACTAATTCACCTTTCTAGTCCTTGAAGAAAGCAATTTCCTCCAGAAAACCTTTCTCAATCTCAAAATTAATACTCCTAGGTTTCCTATTTCCAGCATGTATTACATCTCCTATCCATTTATCATACAGTATGGCAATTTTTTTCTTTGCAATTGTCTGCAAGCTTTGTGGACCCTTCTCTGTTCTCAGAATTTAATATAATGATGCTACACAGTAGGTACTCAACAAATATCTGTTGAATGAATAAGTCAATCCTATTAAATTAATAACAGGATAATTAGTAGTATAGACCTGTGCTTATTAAATTTGGGTTTGTGGAAGCAAAACTGAAGGAACAAAAGAGGAACAGACTCACAGACTCCAACAAGGGACTAGAGATTACCAAAGGGGAAGGTTGGGAAGGGCGGGTGGAGAGGGAGGGAGAAGGGGATTGAGGGGTATTATGATTGGCACATATGGTGTGGGGGGGATCATGGGGAAGACTACACTGATGGGCAGTGACTGCAATGGGGTATGGGGGGACACAATAATATGGATGAATGTAGTAACCACATTGTTTTTTTCATGTGAAACATTCATAAGAGCAGATATCAATAATACCTTAATAAAAAAAAAAGGAAAAAAAAATTTGGGTTTGTGTACCTGGCAGAGTAGTGTTCCAAGGTATTCTATAAGCCTCTCTGGGTTTGTTAATTTTCCTGATTTTTCTTTTAGATTAAAAAGTAAAAAATACTGAAAGGTAAATGTGTAATTTTAAATGTTGTATTAGAAAAAAGAAACACTGAAGACTTAATGAGCTAAGCATTTATTGTAAAAAGGTAGAAATAGAATAGCCAAATAAATTAATGAATGACATTGGGACAACTGGCTATCCACATACAAAAAAAATGCTGTTGGACTCCTGCCTCACACCATAGGTGAAAATGGATCAAAGACCTATATATAAGAACTAAAACTACAAAACTCATAGAAGAAAACACAATCATAAATCTTTGTAACCTTAGATTAAGCAATGGTTTCTTAGATAAGACAACAAAGCACATGCAAGAAAAGAAAAAAATAGATGAATCAGACACCATCAAAATTAAAAACTGTGCTTCCAAGGACACCATTAAGAAAGTGAAAAGAAAACCCCAAACATTGGAGAAACGTTTCACAAATCATGTATCTGATAAGGGACTTGTATCTAGAGTAAAGAATTCCTACAACTCAATAAAAGGACAAATAACCCAGTTTCAAAATGAGAAAAGGATCTGAATGCTATATTTCTGCAAAGAAGATATGCTAGTAGCCAATCAGCACTTGAAAAGATATTCAGCATCACTAACCATCAGGAAAGTGCACATCAACACCACCATGAGATACTACTTCACACCCAGTAGATTGGACAAAATAAAAGAGACAGATAATAACAACTGTTGGGAGGAAACAGGGAAATTGGAAGCCTCATGCATGGATGGTGGAAGAATGAAATGGTACAGCCACTGTGGAAAACATTCTGGCAGTTTATGAAAAAGTTAAACATAGAATAAACATGTGACTCAGCAATCCCACTCCTAGGTATATACCCAACAGAATTAAAAACACATGTTTACACAAAAACTTGCACATGAATGTCAGTAGCACCATTATTCATAATAGTACAAAAGTGGAAACAACTCAAATGCCCATCAACTATGATAGGATACACAAAGGTGGCATATCTATACAATGGAATATTATTCAGCCATAAAAAAGAATGTGTACTGCTACATGCTACAACATGGACAACCCTTGAAAACATTATTCTAACTGAAAGAAGCCAGACTCAAAAGGCCACATATTATATATGATTCCACTTATTAGAAATGCCCAGAATAGGCAATTCTATACAGACAGAATGTAAATTTGTTGTTGCCTAGTGATGAGGCTGGAGGGGAATGGAGAGGGACTGCTAATGCATACAGAATTTTTTTTTTAATTATGAATAAGTTCTGAATTATTTGTGGTGGTAGTTGTACAACTCTGAATACATTAACAACTACTGAGTTATGCACACTTCACATGGTGAATTGCATAGCATGTAACTCATATCTTAATGAACCTGTTATACCAATAGTAATAAATATACCCAAAGAAATAAGAAAGTAATGAAAACAAGAGCTTAAGGCAGAAAATATAAACAATAAACAGGAAAACCAGTAAAGAGAAACAACAAAGCCCACAATGATGCTTTGAAAAGTCTGATAAAGTTGACAAACCTCCAGCAAACTTGATTAAGAGGAAGCACTGCTAAAACTAAGGGTGAAAAGAAGCACAGCCCCATGGATTTAAGAAGATGATAAGAGGGTTATGAACAACTCTGTGCCAAAAATTTGAAAACTCAAGTGAAATGAATAACTTGCTAGAAAAATATAATTTACCGAAAGCTACTCAAGGAGTGACAGAAAGCCTAAATAATTCTACTATTATTATATAAATGAAATTAATAGTTAAATGTCTTCCTACTAAAACAATTGCAGGCCTGGATGGTTTTATTGATATGTTTTACCAAATTTCAAATTAAACAATTCTGGTATTACACAAACTATTCTAGAATAAGGGACAGAGAATACATTTTATAAAACTAGCATAATCACAATATCCAGACCTGATAAGGGCAGTCGGAGAAAGGAAAATTGCAAGTCACTGTAAATCATGAACATAGATGCAACCATCTTCACGGAAAAAAATCAGTGAACTGAATCCAGCAATATATAAAAAATAATACATCATATCCAAGTATATCCAGGAATGTAATGTTTGTCTGTCATTAGGAAATCAATTAACATAATCTGCCATGTTAATAGATTAAGGATGGTGTAGGGAGAATCAAGTGGGTACAGAAAAAGCATCTAATAGAATTCAACATCCACTTTTTATAGCTCTTATTAAACTAGAACTAGAGAGGAATTTCCCTAACCAGTTAAATGGCTGCTAAACACACACACACACACACACACACACACACACACACACACACACACACACAAACACACACACACACACACTCACACAAAATCCTCAGCATAAGGCTGGTGAGACCCAGAAAGCATTTCCCTTAAGAGCAGGAGCAAGACCAGTGTGCCCACTATCACCATTTCTTTTCAACTGTGCTGGAGATCCTGGCTGGTTGAGTAAGACAAGCAAGAGAAACAATATTTCAAATGGAAAAACTTGGGTGATACTTAAGTAATGGGAGTAGAGAAGAACATAATGGTTCATGGAGAGTGTGTAACACATACTGGAGAAGACAAACCTCAGCGTGGTAGAGGGAAAGGAAGCTGCAAGCAGAGTCCAAGGAAGCTAAAAAGGATAAAAACCAGAATGCCTGGTAGTAAAGGTTAAGGGAAGAAGGGTTTTCAAGGAAGAAGTGGTCAACACAGAGGTTAAATAAGAAACAGATTGAAAGAACTATAATGTCCTCTGGTGACAGAGATCACTGGGGACCTTAGAAAGATCAGGGGTGAGGACTGGCACAGGCTAAAGCCAGACGTGCAGAGGCAGCAGAGCAAATGGGCAACAGGAAGTGGAGGATGTGAGTCAGCACATGTTTATGAGGACCTACTCTGTGCCAGTACTATTTTAAGCACTGCTGACTCAGTGGTGAACAAAAAAAGACAATATAAAATCTTCAAGGAGTTTATATTCTAGTGGGGACTGACAGTAGATCAATCAATAAATTAAAAATATAATTGCAGATAAGTGCTGTGAAGAAAATAAAGTAGGGCATCTGGAAAGGCTGACTGGAAAGATTACCTTAGCTAAGGGGATCAGGGAAGGCTTCTCGGAGGTGGTGGCATTTGAATGGCGACTTGAACGGTGAGGAGGCAGCCATGTGATGACTTGGAGAAGGGTGATTCAGGCCTAGGAAGCAGCAAGTCAGGAGGTCCCAAGGCTGACGCAAGAGCATAAAGAAGGCTTGTGGGGCCTGGGCAAAAAGAAAGAGGGGAGCGACTGGCAGGCTGTGAAGTCAGAGGTGGAGAGGCGATACACTGTGCACGCTTCGTAGACCAAGATGAAGGTCCCCAAAAAGGAGAAAAGAGGAATGAATTTTATTCAATGTAGAGTTTGAAGGAGTCTCTCCTCTTGCAGGAAATTTAACTATGAAAGAGAAAAGAGGTAAGGCAATAGCTCAGGGGAGCGCTGTGTATGCATCACCCCAAAGAAGACAGAGACTGGCCCTAAGTTTTATTTATGCTCCCACCTTACACCCCACCCTCCTAGGTTTGAGCAGCAAAACGATTCCTTTTTGAATGCATAGATGCCAAATGATAATTATCTCCTTTGTATCTTCGTGCCTTAGTTCTGCCTTCTATAAAATGGGATGGGAGCTGTGTGCCTTCAGAAAGTCTTGAATGTAAGTCCTTGGGTGCCTCAAAGGAAATGTTTGCCAAGACCCCAAGCTTCCTGCAGGCTCCAGAGCAGCCCACCTACCTTCAATGCCTGCTGAGCTCCTCACAGTAAATGTGTTGGTTTCATCAGAGAGACATGAGACTCAGAAAGGGGTAGGGGCTTGTCCAAGTTTCCAAGGAGGCAGAGATAAATCCAGAGCCGGAACAGAGGGCTCAGCTCTCATTTCCTGTTGTTCTCACAAAGCACACTGTGGCCAGAATGGTGAACTGGAGTCACAGAGCCAACTAAGATCTGGAAAACCTGACCCCTCCTCGTCTGTCCTGGGTGTTTAGGACACCAGGAAGTCCTTATGTGTCCCAGGTGCCACCCATTTCTGAGTCCTGGTCCCGTCACCTGTCCCAGGTGTTGGCCAGCCTTAGCAACAAGGAAGGTATCGTTGAGCTTAGTAAGGATGCTGATGATGGAGTTGTGAGAGCAGAAGCCAGGGTGTGGAATGACTAGCTATAGGTGACTTCTTCATACAATATGACTATTAAGAGTCTAAAGGCAGAAAGCAGGAGGTAGAAAGTGGGACCCAAAGGGAAGTTTTGTCATTGGGCTTTCGTTGTGTTTGTCTTTTAGGATGAGGAAGTTGAGAATAAGCTGGAATGCTGACAGTAAGGAGTCCAAGGAAAGAAAAATGGTAAACATTCAGGAGAATGAGAGAGTGATGAATTGAGCCGGGTCCCCCAAGAAGGAGAAAAGGTGTGCCCCACAGCACAGGTGGAGAAGTAGGTTTTAAACGGAAGGGGGAATACTTCTTCCTTTGAAATTAGAGAAAAGAAGGAAGGAACTAATGTGGATGCAGGTGAGTTAGTAGGTGCCGGGGCAGGAGGCAGGAGGCCTCTTACTGAGCATGGGGATAAGGGTGGTAGTTTAAGAAAGAGCCCCATAGAAAGCAGTAGAGAGAGCTGACCGGGAAGATACAGGATGGCCAGGCAACCTTGAGAGCCCAGTGAATGTTGGAATAAATTCACAGTGGTACCAATCTGCCCAGATGTGTGATTTTTTTTTTATCAGTGCTCACTTGCCCAGATGTAGACACAGAGAAGATGGGGAGTTGGGATAACTAAGGAATGGTATGCCAGAAAGGTGACTAGGCAAGAGAGCTGAGCATACTGGTGAAAGCCATGGACCAGAGACTCCTGTTATGAAAAACAACCACACCCTAAATCGGAAGAGTCTGCTTTATTGGCACCATTCTTCCAGGTTGATGGGGAAGCTCAGGTAAAATTATCTAAACGTGTGCGCATGCCCCATAATTAGGAACTTCACAACCTGGTGATCCACTTTTCCGTGAAAGACGGGCTCTGTGAGCAGATGACTGAAGCCAACAGCTCGTAGGGGATCTGGATTACGGGATCCTGAAGGGTAAGGGTGAGAAAGTGGCCATATTGCAGGCAATGGCACGCCCTGGCCTGGACTTCCCAGGGTCCGTGGCTCAGGGCATTGGCATTTGGTGCCACGACTCCAGGTTCACAAACACGCTGGAGACACTGGAGTGCGCAGAAAAGTCCACAGCTGTTTGAACTAAGAAAATCCACCCAGACTCTTCGAGTCCGCACAGACCACAGAAACCCAAGGAAGAGTGATGTTCTTCCCGACTGCTGTGATGACAGCTGAGGCTTCCTCGTCCTCCTGGCACAGCAGGGCCCTTCGGGGCTACCAGGTTCCTGGTGTCTTAGGGACTGCCGAACGCTGGCTGCTGAGAAACAGTGCTGGTGCCGAAATTGCCTATTTACCCGTCTCCTTTCCCCAAATGGCAGTGCTGAGACCAAAGGCTGGAACTTAACACCCACACTCCCTGCCTGCCAACTCCGTTTTCTCATCTAGTAAAAGAGGAAAGAACTTCATAGGCTTACTGTGAAGATGAAAGGAGAAAACAGGTAAAAGCTCGGCAGGGTGCTTGGCACCCATAGATGCTCTGAAATGCCCTTCTGGCTTTGTCCTTCAAAGCCTAACACAATGTCATCTTCTACCTTAACTTTCTCTAAAACCTCAGCCCTACCTGGACACGAAGACATGAAGTCTTCTCTGGAATGCCAGGGCCTTTTGTCCATTCTTACACACACACACACACACACACACACACACAAACAAAGGAAACACACAGTGCGATGACTAGGAAGAGCCTGTTGGTTGATTTCTTAATGGTTCAAATCCCGAGGGCCATGGCTGCTGAATTTAACACTTCTAAACAACAGGGCCTATTTTTTTAAAAATTGTTTGCTCTAAGGGGTTCAAAGGAGGCTGATAGATGATGCCCCTATTTTATTCCTGACACAGTAAAAAATTCACTTATTCATTCAATCATTTGTTTACTCATTCATCTACTTATTTTTCACACATTCACTCAGCAGGTGTGTGCAAATGAGAAAGGCAGAAGGTGAACCACTGTCTTGCAACATTCAGGACCTAATTCCTACCTGCAGACATAAATCTTGCCCTTAAGAGGTTATCATTCCCATAGAAAAATCAAAGGCGTTTAACCCAATGCCTTAAAGATTCTGATTGAGACAAAACTGTTACTTCAGCCCTGCAGCAGGACTTACCCTGAATGGTGGCACCCCCAGCAGAGTGCATTACTCAAACAGCGCACGTTGAATTGCACAAGGGTGAGCTCACACCCGTTTATCTGTGACAAAATCGCTGCCAGACCTTGCTGGGCTCACCAAGATGGGGCACTGCCAATGCCAACTTCTGCATCTCTTTGTAGGGGGCGCTTTCTCTGGCTAGGGTCACCCCTCCAGCTCATAAGGCCAAAAGTGCAGGAGAACTAACACACCCTTCTGGCCCCCAGTAGTTCTTAGCTGGTGACTGACCAGAGTTGGTATTCACCCCAGTTCAGCCCCCTCACGTGGGAAAATTCTACAGGCAGTGTTCTATGCTGAGCCCAGAAGCCCCTCATGGAATTGAGCCCTGTTGCCTACAGAGGTTACCTGCCTGGCATTATTTTTACTGGCTTCTGTGCCTTCTTGCTTCACATCCCCACTCCTCTATAGGTGTTCCTGGATCACCTGCCAAATAAATCTCTTGTACTCAAATGTTTGTCTCAGGGTCTGCTTCTAGGAAAACCCAAACTAAGACACTAGCACATTGCCAGGTATCAACAAAGGCCCTGCAGTTGACACTCACTGGCAGAAGCAGTCTCTGTCATGCCCCCATGAAATAATGTAGCCTTTCAGTTAACTCTGAAGAGTGCTGTACTCACTCACCATACATGTCATGGAAGGAAAGGGGGCTGCAGGGCACATTTACCACTTCTTTCACTCTGTTCTGACTCTGAGGCAGGGACAGAGTGTGACATCTAAGGTTCAGGGTGACGACTGGGTTCAATCTGGCCTGGTAGTGGTGCCATTCTCACACCACAAACTTCCTCGTTTGTTGGTTTATGACTTCCTACTATGGAAAATCTCAAACATATACAAGAGTAGAGAGAATAGAATAACAAACCCTGAGGTATCCATCACCAGGCTTGACAACTATCAACTCATAGCCAACATGATTTCATCTATATCCCCAGCCACCTCTCCCACTCTACCCCAAGTTATATTAAAGCAAAACTCAGATGTATTATGTTATTTCTCCGGTAATATCCGATATCTCAAAAGCATAAGGAATCTTTTATAAGCATATTATAAAAAACATTAATAATTTCTTAGTATCACCAAATATTCAGTGTTCAAATATCCCCAACTTTCATCATTATCACCATATTATTTATAGTTTATTATTATTACTATTTGAAACTGTAAACTGTTTACTGTGAATTACGATCTAAATAATGTCTACATCTTTTGACTGGTTATGGTTCTGAAATCTTTTTTAATTGCTAGGTTCCCTTCCATCTCTTTTTGTCTTTCCTTGCAATTTATTTATGAAAAAAACTGGTCATTTGTTTCTGTGTAGTTTCCTGAGATCTGGGTTTTACTGATTACCTCAATCATGGTATCATTTAACATGTTCCCTCTCTTTTCTGTAAAGTGGTAGTCAGAACTAGAAATCTGATCAGATGTGGGTCTGATTTTGTTCAAGACTCCTTCATATGCGGTGTTGGGGACTTCCATCAGGAGGTGCATGAGTCCGGTTTTTCTTTATTTTCTAGTTTCCATCTTGAAGAAAAAGCTGTGATGTTTACATTGTCATGGGATAAACAGAATTGTGACATACCTTTTGTAACCTATGTGGCTGATTTCCCGGGTTCTTCTGCAGTGTGGACTAGCCTGTCCCTGACAAGTATAAAGTTTTCCTTCTGGGATGTTGGGACATGACTCTGGTCAAAGGGAGAGCAATGTCTTAACACGCGAGAGGCCAGTAAGGGGGGCAGTGAAAGCTTGTGGGTGGAGCACAGGCTTCCTCCTTTCCTCCTACCTACCCTGGCTCAAGCTATGGACACAGGAAAATCTTGTTTGAATCCTAGGATAAGGCTCAGCCAGGTAACCATGGATGAGTAGCTAAACTTCTTTGAGTCTCAGTTTCTCAACTGTAAAATACAATAAATAATGATCTCATCCAAGTAGGCTTTTAGTGGACTTTTAAAATATTGTGGTCACCCAGCATCCTTGGCAAACCTATGCTAGGTATGCCAGGATAATTTCCCTTCATGAATTCTGCCTTCTCAAGGTAAAAGATAGAATCTGTGTGGCTAAGTATGTGGTGCAGGCTTTGTCCAATCAGATGTAGCTGACTTTGATTCAGAAGAGAGCTATATGAGAAAGAGGATGCTGCAGAGTGGCAGGGCCATGGAGCTTTTGGGGGCAGTGGGAGTAAAAGTTCTCGGACAGAGATCCTCTCTCTTATGGGAGCTGCAATGCCCTGTGGTGCTGAAAAGCAGGCCTGGGCTGTTCGCAGTCCTGGAGTAAAATGGGGATACTGTTCCTGGCTATGTAGCCTCCAAGCCCTATTCTCTATCCCTCTCAGAGACTGTGTGAGCTATTTATATCTTTAAATGCATTCCTTTGCTGCTTAAGTACGTTAGAAGAGTTTCTGTTATTTGCAGCAAAGCTCCCTGACAATTATGGGGATTCCATGATGTAGCTAAATATGGTGTCTGGTACTAGGAGGGGATCTCACTGCATCTGTAGTCTCTGGTCTTCCAGGTAGATGGGGTAATATATTTTATTATTGTTTATGCCACCTCTAATTGGGTTTTCTGTTCTTTGTGCTTAAAAGCATCCAGATTGATTTCTTTTTTTTTTAATTTAATTTATTTTATTATCATTAATTTACAATTACATGTGCAATATTACGATTATTAAACTACCCCTTCATCAGGTCCCCCCCACCAACCCCATTACAGTCACTGTCCATCAGCGTAGTGAGATGCTATAGAATCACTACTTGTCTTCTCTGAGTTGTACTGCCCTCCCCGTGCCCCCCCAACATTACATCTGCTAATCGTAATGCCCCTTTTTCCCTCTTATCCCTCCCTTCCCGCCCATTTTCCCCAGTCCCTTTCCCTTTGGTAACTATTAGTCCGTTCTTGGGTTCTGTGAGTCTGCTGCTGTTTTGTTCCTTCAGTATTTTTTCTTTGTTCTTATACTCCACATATGAGTGAAATCATTTGATACTTGTCTTTTTCGGCTTGGCTTATTTCACTGAGCATAATACCCTCTAGCTCCATCCATGTTGTTGCAAATGGTAGGATTTGTTTTCTTCTTATGGCTGCCTAATATTCCATTGTGTATATGTACCACATCTTCTTTATCCATTCATCTACTGATGGACACTTAGGTTGCTTCCATTTCTTGGCTATTGTAAATAGTGCTGCGATAAACATAGGGGTGCATCTGTCCTTTTCAAATTGGGCTGCTGCATTCTTAGGGTAAATTCCTAGGAGTGGAATTCCTGGGTCAAATGGTATTTCTATTTTGAGTTTTTTGAGGAACCTCCATACTGCTTTCCACAATGGTTGAACTAATTTGCAGTCCCACCAGCAGTGTAGGAGGGTTCCCTTTTCTCCACATCCTCGCCAACATTTGTTGTTGTTTGTGTTTTGGATGTTGGCCATCCTCACTGGTGTGAGGTGATATCTCATTGTGGTTTTAATCTGCATTTCTCTGATGATTAGCGATGTGGAGCATCTTTTCATGTGCCTGTTGGCCATCTGAATTTCTTCTTTGGAGAAGTGTCTATTCATGTCCTCTGCCCATTTCTTAATTGGATTATTTGCTTTCTGTTTGTTAAGGTGCATGAGTTCTTTATATATTTTGGATGTCAACCTTTATCAGATACGTTTTTTATGAATATATTCTCCCATACTGTAGGATGTGTCTTTTGTTCTACTGATGGTGTCCTTTGCTGTACAGAAGCTTTTCAGCTTGATATAGTCCCACTTGTTCCTTTTTGCTTTTGTTTCCCTTGCCCGGGGAGATATGTTCATGAAGAAGTTGCTCATGTTTATGTCCATGAGATTTTTGCCTATGTTTTTTTCTAAGAGTTTTATGGTTTCATGACTTACATTCAAGTCTTTGATCCACCTTGAGTTTACCTTTGTGTATGGGGCTAGACAGTCCAGTTTCATTCTCTTACATGTAGCTGTCCAGTTTTCCAACACCAGCTGCTGAAGAGGCTGTCATCTCCCCATTGTATATCCAAGGCACTTTTATCAAATATTAATTGACTGTATATGTTTGGGTTAATGTTTGGATTTTCTATTCTGTTCCACTGGTCTGTGGGTCTGTTTTTGTGCCAATACCAAATTGTCTTGATTACTGTGGCTTTGTAGTAGAGCTTGAAGTCAGGGAGCGTAATTCCCCCGTTTTATTCCTCCTTCTCAGGATTGCTTTGGCTATTCGGGGTCTTTTGTGGTTCCATATGAATTTTAGAATTATTTGTTCCAGTTCATTGAAGAAAGCTGTTGGTAGTTTGATAGGGATTGCATTGAATCTGTAGATTGCTTTAGGTAGTATAGCCATTTTGACAATATTTATTCTTCCTAGCCAAGAGCATGGGATGCATTTCCATTTGTTAGTGTCCTCTTTAATTTCTCTTAGGAGTGTCTTGTAGTTTTCAGAGTACAGGTCTTTCACTTCCTTCGCTAGGTTTATTCCTAGGTATTTTATTCTTTTTGATGCAATTGTGAATGGAATTGTTTTTCTGATTTCTCTTTCTGTTAGTTCATCATTAGTGTATAGGAAAGCAACAGATTTCTGTGTGTTAATTTTGTATCCTGCAACTTTGCTGAATTCAGATATTAGTTCTAGTAGTTTTGGAATGGAATCTTTAGGGTTTTTTATGTACAGTATCATGTCATCTGCAAATAGTGACAATTTGACTTCTTCTTTACCAATCTGGATGCCTTGTATGTCTTTGTTTTGTCTGATTGTTGTGGCTAGGACCAGATTGATTTCTATGTGCAACTTCAGTGCCTGATTGCCCATAGATTTGTTCAACACATGTTCATTCATAATCACCTCTTCAAAATTACAGTATAATCGACATAAAATAAACTGTACATATTTAAAGTGTATAATTTTATGTTTTATGTTTTGACATATGTAAACACACATGAAACCATCACCTCAATTAAGTTAATGAACCTAGCCGCCACACCTAAAACATTTCTTTATGCCCTTGCCCTTTTGTAATCTCTCCCGCTTTCCCTCCACCCTGGCCCCAGGCAACCACCGATTGCCCTTCTGTCACTTTCTAGAATTTTACATAAACGAAGTCAAACAGAATGTAGTCTTTTTGGTCTTCTTTCACTCAGTGTAATTATTTGGAGATTTATCCATGTGTGAATCAATTATTTCAATTGCTGAGTAGTATTTCACTGTACAGATTGTGAAAATTAATAAGGAAAACCCTCCCTGACCTGTTGTCAGGAGGCCAGCAGGAGAAGCTCTCACACTCACCACTTCTCATACACCTCAGCCCATCAGAGAAGACAGGCGCCATACTGCTTTAGCTACTTTCCCACCCAGCATGAAGAAGGCTTGCACCTTCTGCCTCCCCACAGCCCAGCCAATGAGAAGCCACAATATGTGGGACTTCCAGTTTACTCCAATGGACTTCTTGCTTAGAAATAGCCCTCCTAACTCTATAAAGGAGCGTTCCTCTCCTTTGTTCTCTAGAGATCCCTATGGTTCTGCTATTGCAATTTTCTGCTCCTCGCAAATAACCTGTTTTTGCTGGTAAGGAAGTTGGTTTGATTTTAAGGTTAACAGGATATATCGTAATTTGTTTATCTGTTGGTGGATATTTGGGTTGGTTCCAGTTTGGGGTTATTACCAGTAAAGCTCCTATGAACATTTGCAGAAAGTCTTTGCACAGGGCACACGTCTTCATTCTTCTCAGGTTAACTACCTGAGGAGAAAATGGCTGGGTCTTGTGGTAGGTGTTTAAGTTTTTTAAGAAACCACCAGGCTATTTTCCAAAGTATGTGCCATTTTACGTTCCCACCAGCAGTGTATGGAAGTTCCTGTTGTTCCACAGCCTTGCCAACAATGGGTGTGGTCGGTTTTTTTTAAGTTTTTAGCCATTCTAGTGTGTATCTTTGTGATTTTTACTTTGCAGGTTCCTAATGACTAATGATGTTGAATATCGTTTTCAAATGTTTGTTATCCATATTTCTTCCTTGATGAAGGGTCTGTTCAGATTTTTTGTCCATTTAAAGAAAAAATATGTTAATATCTTCTTACTGAGTTATAAAAGTTCTTCCTATGTTCTGGTTATGAGTCCTTTGTTGGACATGTTTTGTGAATGCTTTCTTACCTTTGCACTTTGTAACGGTCTTTTCAAGAGCAAACGTTTACATTTTGATGAAGTCCAACATACCTATTTTTTTCCTTTATAGTTTGTATTTTTTGTGTCATGTTTAAGAAATCTTTGCCAAACACAAGGTCATTAATATGTCCCATAAGCTTTATTTTAGAAGTTTAGTGGTTTTAGTTCTTACATTTTTTTAGGCCTACAATCCATTTTGAGTTAATTTTAGTATGTTACATGAGATAAAGGTCAAGGTTCATTTGTCACAGCAAATATTTATTGCACACTGTTTATTACTTGGGTCATCATGATTTAGTCCTGACAACTATTCTTTTTTTTTTTATATATATAATTTATTTTATTATCATTAATTTACAATTACATGTGCAATATTACGATTATTAAACTACCCCTTCATCAGGTCCCCCCCACCAACCCCATTACAGTCACTGTCCATCAGCGTAGTGAGATGCTATAGAATCACTACTTGTCTTCTCTGAGTTGTACTGCCCTCCCCGTGCCCCCCCAACATTACATCTGCTAATCGTAATGCCCCTTTTTCCCTCTTATCCCTCCCTTCCCGCCCATTTTCCCCATTCCCTTTCCCTTTGGTAACTATTAGTCCGTTCTTGGGTTCTGTGAGTCTGCTGCTGTTTTGTTCCTTCAGTTTTTTTCTTTGTTCTTATACTCCACATATGAGTGAAATCATTTGATACTTGTCTTTTTCGGCTTGGCTTATTTCACTGAGCATAATACCCTCTAGCTCCATCCATGTTGTTGCAAATGGTAGGATTTGTTTTCTTCTTATGGCTGAATAATATTCCATTGTGTATATGTACCACCTCTTCTTTATCCATTCATCTACTGATGGACACTTAGGTTGCTTCCATTTCTTGGCTATTGTAAATAGTGCTGCGATAAACATAGGGGTGCATCTGTCTTTTTCAAATTGGGCTGCTGCATTCTTAGGGTAAATTCCTAGGAGTGGAATTCCTGGGTCAAATGGTATTTCTATTTTGAGTTTTTTGAGGAACCTCCATACTGCTTTCCACAATGGTTGAACTAATTTGCAGTCCCACCAGCAGTGTAGGAGGGTTCCCTTTTCTCCACATCCTCGCCAACATTTGTTGTTGTTTGTGTTTTTGATGTTGGCCATCCTCACTGGTGTGAGGTGATATCTCATTGTGGTTTTAATCTGCATTTCTCTGATGATTAGCGATGTGGAGCATCTTTTCATGTGCCTGTTGGCCATCTGAATTTCTTCTTTGAGAAGTGTCTATTCATGTCCTCTGCCCATTTCTTAATTGGATTATTTGCTTTCTGTTTGTTAAGGTGCATGAGTTCTTTATATATTTTGGATGTCAACCCTTTATCAGATACGTTTTTTATGAATATATTCTCCCATACTGTAGGATGTCTTTTTGTTCTACTGATGGTGTCCTTTGCTGTACAGAAGCTTTTCAGCTTGATATAGTCCCACTTGTTCATTTTTGCTTTTGTTTCCCTTGCCCGGGGAGATATGTTCATGAAGAAGTTGCTCATGTTTATTTCCAAGAGATTTTTGCCTATGTTTTTTTCTAAGAGTTTTATGGTTTCATGACTTACATTCAAGTCTTTGATCCACCTTGAGTTTACCTTTGTGTATGGGGCTAGACAGTAGTCCAGTTTCATTCTCTTACATGTAGCTATGACAACTATTCTTTACAGTAGATGTTGTCACACCCATTTTACAGAATGAAAGTTCAGAGAGGTGAAGTACTTTGTTGAAGGCCTCTCCCCTAAGTTGTTTTGATAGAAACTTGCATGTGATTCTCCCTACAGTATTAATCTTCATCACTTATTATAAAAAATGTGAGTAGAATTGTGTAACCATTAGGATTCTTTAATTGGAAACAACCAGAATCACTCAGCACTTAACCCTACCGCCTAAGGATGTACTGGGTCCCCAACTCCAAAAGTTGGGCTGGCTTTCCTAATTAAATCAGGGCTCGAATGATGTCCCCAGGCCTTGGCAGCTCTCCATCTCTCTCTGCTGGGTTCTGTTCTCCTTCATTCATTGGTTTTCTTCTCAGGCTTTAAGTAGAGGCTAAATGATGGCAGCAGCTTTCAGAGTCAAGGACAACCAAGGGCATCATCTGCCTCATTCCCAGAAGCCCCAGCCTCTCACTTGCTACGTTTGGACCCTTGGCTTCTGGGGGCACACTCAGGTTGAACGCAAGACAGAATCTTTTTGCAGTGTACCAGAGGGCTGCTGCTTTAAGTGTCCACCCACCACCTGCATCAGAATCACCTGGGAGCACCTGGCAATGTGCAGCATTCTGGGTCCAAGCCCCCCTTCTTGCAGGTGGACTATGAGACCCTGAGAAGGAGAGTGTACGGAGCCAGAGCTGATTTAGGACAGAAACACAGTTCCAATTCCAAAACACAAGGAGGGAAGAAGAGAGAATGAGGGGCAGGAAGCATGTCCAGCTTTGACTCCTCTGGTTCCCAAGTATTAAGAGAAAAGCCCAGGAATGACCCTGATAGGGGCCTTTGCAGGGAGGTGGCTTCCTGCTAATCGGGGCCTCAGGGTCTGCTCTGAGAGCTCGGATTGTTGCCTCTCACCTCCCAGGGAAGCTCGGTGTAGCAGGCACCGCAGGTCTCCCAGGCTCCCACCCAGACATCCTCTGTGAAAGGATGAACCTGGCTGGGGGAAGGAGCGGGGTGGGTTGAGCTCTGGCATGGTGCAAGAACTGCCTCCTTTCTATGGGCCTGATCCAGTTGGGATGGAGCCAGGAGGCCAGGACCCAGTCACAGGAGGTATCACCTTCCCAGTGCCCCACAGAACATGTTCCACTCCTGTCTTTAGCTCCTCCCCTGGCTCAGCCAAGAGTCTCAGGGACAGAGGCAGGGGAATGGAGAGGTGAGGGGAGGACAGGCAGGCAGGTGATGGGATGGAGGAAGCCAGGCCCTGGGGAGCTGACATCTGCTGGAGCTGCCAGAGGCCTGGCATGCTGCTCCAGTCCTGGCTGAGGCAGTTTTGTGCGTGGTCACCTGCTCAGAAGCCAGATGAGGAACCTTGCCCATCAGCTGACAGGCACTGCATCCTAGTTTCATTAATGCCATTTTATACTGTCCTCCCTCCCCCAACCGTCATTGTCAGCTTATGGCCACCACACCAGTACTGGTTGGTTAGCTCTAAGATTTAGGAATAGTGCAGGCATAGTCTTCTGGTCCCAAACTCCCACTGTATAGATGGAAAACTGAGGTCTGAGAAGAGTGGAGCCTGGCCCAGGGCCATGCAGCTATTTAATATGCTCACCACCTTCTCTCCTGGAGTATCATGGTAGAAAAGTTACCTAATTTTGAAATTATTTTATGCACACACACACACATTATACATAATAATATGAAATATGTACTTCATGATATTTTGATTAATCTGATAATATATCACAAAATTCAAAAGGCACACAAAAATAAGTCTCCCTCTCCCTGTTACCCTTGGTCTTCCAGCACCCCACTGTTCTTGACTGTTTCTTTCTTTTTTGGGGGGGGGTCAGTCATTTTATTTTATTTTATGATTTTTTTTTAATTTGTAGACTGTTTCTTGTTTATCCTTTCAGAGGTGCTCTGTATGTATCATTTACATTTCTTAAAATCACAAGCTTTATATGCTGTATTCACTGTTCTGCACTGTTTTTTTGCACCTCATCATTTTATTTTTATCAAGGTATTATTGATATATACTCTTATGGAGGTTTCACATGAAAAACAATGTGGTGACTACATTTACCCATATTATCAAGTCCCCACCCATACCCCATTGCAGTCACTGTCCATCAGTGCAGTAAGATGCCACAGATTCACTATTTGCCTTCTCTGTGCTACACTGTCTTCCCCATGACCCCCACACCATGTGTACTAAACATAATACCCCTCAATCCCCTTGTCCCTACCTCCCCACCCCCCCCCCACACCCCTCCCCTTTGGTAACTGGTAAGTCCCTTCTTGGAGTCTCTGAGTCTGCTGCTGTTTTGTTCCTTCAGTTTTACTTCGTTGTTATACTCCACAAATGAGAGAAATCATTTGGCACTTGTCTTTCTCCACCTGGCTTATTTCACTGGGCATAATATCCTCCAGCTCCATGCATGTTGTTGCAAATGGCAGGATTTGTTTCTTTCTTATGGCTGAATAGTATTCCATTGTGTATATGTACCACATCTTCTTTATCCATTCATCTACTGATGGACACTTAGGTTGCTTCCATATCTAGGCTATTGTAAATAGTGCTGTGATAAACATAGGGGTGCATATGTCTTTTTGAATCTGAGAAGTTGTATTCTTTGGGTAAATTCCAAGGAGTGGGATTCCCAGGTTGAATGGTATTTCTATTTTTAGTTTTTTCAGGAACCCCCATACTGCTTTCCACAGTGATTGGACGAGCTTCCATTCCCACCAGCAGTGTAGGAGGGTTCCCCTTTCTCCACATCCTCGCCAGCATTTGTTGCACCTCATCAGTCTTAATTAGCATCACTTAATTTTCGTACCTAGCTGCTCCATTCTTTTTAATAGTGTGTAATATTTAATTGTATGGCTGGAGCATAATTTATGCAACTAGCCTCCTATTTAGGTTCCAAACTTTAACTATGAAAACAACTGTTCAGTGAACACCTTGGTACATATTATGTATGTCTTTGGGCACCTGTATACCTGTAGGGTAAATTTCTGAAAGTGGAAATTGCTGCGATAAAGAGTTTGTACATTTAATCTTTTGATAGCTTATTGTCAGGTGGCCCCCCAAAGGGGTTGTACCAATTAACTTTGCCATCCACAGGGTGCGGTGGTGCAGGTTTTCAGACATCTTCACCGCTTCTTCTGGGTTCTGGGTTTATGCCAATCTGATAGGGGAAAAACAGTATCTCTAGTAGTTTTAATTTACATTTCTTATATTATGAATGAGGCTGAGCTTCTAAGATAGAACCCAGAGGACAATTTGTAACTGGAGTGGGGTCTGGTCCCCTACCCCAGGCTGAGCCACTGTGCCACTGTACCCCACCCCGGCAGGTGAGAGGCGGCTGGGCTGCCTGGGCCTTCAGCCCTCCCAGGAGCTGCCTCCCCCACACCCTCACCTGAGATGAGTAACAGTTTCTCCTGGGTGACTGGAAGAGGCGTGTTTTATTCAGGAACCCTGGTTTGTCCTGCTTTTCTGTCCCTGAGGGCTGGGACTTGGCTTCTGATGCAAGGGAGACAGATTTGCAGCAGGGGAATGGCAAGATGAGACCTGCTTTTATTGGAAACAGAGCTGGGGTAGATGGGGAGTGGGGAGGAGCCTGCCGCCAATGAGTTTGAGCCAAGCAGTGGGGCCTGAGGACAGGGACCCTGAGATATATCAGAGGCAGCTGTGCAGGACTGACTGGGTGAGGCGGAGGAGGCAGGGAGGCAGATGAGTGATGGGGGGTGTTAGGGCGGAAGATGAGGGAGCTGGCATCTGCCTGTGAGATGGACGAAGGAGGCGAGGAGATGTTTGCTGGATGAATCTCCTCCCAGTGGCCATTGGAATGGACTGGTCATGTGCCCACCTGAGGGATGGTTCATTCAGCTAGTCTGGCCCCAGCAGGTTAAACCACCTCTTGGGTGTGTCGGCTCCTGGCTTTCTGCAATGAAAATCTTGTTTCCCGGAAGATAATTAATACAGAGCTAGCTTTATTCCTGATTTACCACCTCGGTCTAGCTCCTGTGACGCTGCCTCCTGTTCTCCTGGCTCAGGGACGGGTGGGCTGGGGAGTGGGTATTTGGCCTGGTTGCCAGACCAGCTGGAGCTGCAGCAGGAGGAGGAGCAGGTAAATTGGAGAGAAGCTTCTAGAATATGTTCGCTGCTGGTTTAGAGCAGAAGATAGTCGACCAGGCCTGGAGGCCATAGCCCTTTCCAGGCCTCTGTGTCCTATTACTTCTTCTACTTTGGCCTATATTTTTTCAAGTGGCTCTCACTCTGTCTCTCCCAGGGCTCCAAATCCCAAATGAAGACTTCTCTCACCTAGAAGAGCACCCACTAAAAGCACTTGTCTGTTAGGCTTGATGCTGGGTTTCTTGTTTGCGGAGTCGAAGAATGAACTTAGCAAACACCCAAGGTAGGAGAGCCAGGGGGACTTTTATTGAGAGATACAGTGAGAGGACAGACAGAGCTCCTGGCTCACACCAGGAGGGGGACAAGAGAGCCTGTAGTGGTGCGTTGTCTAGGGGTTTTATAGGCAGTTGAGGATTTTTGGGAACTGGATAAAAGGCTTAGGGGTGTGGACTTGTTAAGTCATCCCTGAATATTAAAAATTAACTTAACACAAGAAAAAATTTTAAATAATTTATTTTGGTATCATTAATCTACAATTACATGTGCAATATTATGGTTATTAAACTACCCCCTTCATCAACCCCATTCAGTCACTGCCCATCAGCGTAGTGAGATGCTATAGAATCACTAGTTGTCTTCTCTGAGTTGTACAGCCCTCCCCGTGCCCCCCCAACATTATGTCTGCTAATCGTAATGCCCCTTTTTCCCCCTTGTCCCCCCCTTCCCACCCATCCTCCCCATTAACACAAGAAATTTATTGCTCTGATTTCTCCCTGGGATACTGGTGTCTTGGTCTAGGAACATATCAAAAGGCAGCCTGCCCAGCCCCAAGGTGGGCTGAGGTATTGTCTGTTTGCTAAAGAGTAAGTTAAGAACCTTACTTAAACTTTCTGGGTGTTAAAATACAATCTTATCTTTAAGGTGGAATCCTTCCTGCCTTTTACTGCATTGTTTACAGCTGGGTCTGCATGCTAAATTAGTTGCCCAGTTTGCAAAATCACCTCATCAGATCTGAAGGAGGAAAGACAGCACACAGGCCTGGGCCTTTAGCATGCTAAGGTGAATCTTACACATGATTACAAATGATTAGCATAATAAAAACATGTGCTACTCTTCTTTATTTGGTGAATATTAACTGATCTCACTGAAGAAGGACCCTAGGGTGTAATGTTTAACAGAGTTTCGGTAGGGGTTTCCTTGCATGTAGTTACATTGCTGACTGCAAATATCCTGCCTTGCTTTCTCCAGAGGCCCTCACCCTATGCTGTCTAAGCCCATGTTCCCTGTCTCAGGCTTGCCAGATACATTTCAATTTCAGATAAATGAATAATTTTTAAGTATAAATATGTCCCTAATATTGCATGGGACATACTTATATACTTAAAAAAAGAAAAAGTTGTTTATATTAAATTCAACTGGGTATCCTTTTTTTTTAATTTGCTAAATCTGGCAACCCCACCAGTTCTCCCAAAGCCAGTGGAGACAGACACCACCACCTGACCACGCAGGCCTGGGTCCTTTAGGGTGTGGCACCTTTGACACCCTTAAGGGAGCACCGGGGAGGGTGGAGTTACCTCCATTCCCAGGGTGCGTGGTCATAGTACACCACTCTGAGGAGGGCCTTCACTGGTGAGAAACAGGCTGGAAGTGACCTGTCCGAGGTCAAGCAGTAGCACAGGCCCAGAAGAAGAACCCCAGCCCTTGTCCCACAGATTCCAAAGTTCAGCTCTTCACACACCTCACTCAGCTTGCTGAATCCCCCACCCTGAGCGGGATAGCCTTCGGGTGGGCTGTCCATCCTGCAGTTCACCCAGGAGGAACCAAACTCCAGGGGAGCCCTGGGTGCAGACCAGACAGGATTTGGTGCTAGAATATTCAAAGTGATTTTGAAACCCAGCATCTCTTAGTAATAACAATAGCAGCCCCGGTCATTTGCATAGATCTCTACAGTTATCAAAGGGTGTCCCAGCAGGCAATCAGAATAACAAAGACAGCCTATGGGAGAGAATGGCTTGTGGGGACACCCCGCAGGTCCTGGGACGTTTCCGGTGCTCTCCCTGGGTGTATGTGTTGGAGGGCGCGCCCTCTTCGGACGACAACCCAGGAGCTCCAGGGTTAGAGACCTGGACTCGCCAGATCTGGGCTGTGTCGGGGTTGCGGGTTCCAGCTCCGCCTGTGACCCCCCGTGGGTGCGCACGTGTGAGCGCCCCGGCTATGCTCTCCCCAGTGACTGAGCGGCGGCGGGTCGGGCTTGGGTGCGAGGCCGCTGGAGCCCAGCGCCCAGGTGGATTAGGGGAGGGCCGGGGAACCCTGCTCCGGGTGGGAAGCCGTTGGGGAAGATCTGGTCAAAACGAGAGTTATGTAACTCAAACCTTATTTGCCGCTTGACTCACAGGACCCTTCCGCATCCTTTACCCACGTTCTCACCTGCAGGTGGCAGAGGCCGCGAAATACTTGCGTTTTGAGTTTTTCTTCTGGTTTTGACGAGCCGCGGGGGTGGGGTTGGAGGCAGGGTGCGCTGTGGGCCCCCAGGGCTTTGGGAGCGCCCGGAAGCTGAAACCTGAGGGAATCTTTCTGAAAAGCAAGCAGGCGGTGTGGGTGTGATAATCTCCCCACACGTTTTCTGTTTTGATAACTTTAGTTTTTTTCTTACTCTTCTTCATTAAGCGGCTCTGTGGACATGTAGCTGTGTCCAGGTGCGACAGGGCAGGGGAAGACTTGCTGATGAGACCACAAGTTAAAATATTATTTCCAAACTGCTTCAAAGGGAGATAGCCTGGAAAAATTCAATTGCAAGATTCCATCTGGGTAGAAACATTTGATATGAAAAACAATATTAGGTACCATTGTCAAAATGGATTTTAAAAATCTAGGTAAGTATCATTAGCCTGTTTCCCCAATGAAAGGCTGGTTGTGTATATGGATCTCACTTCAGAGCCAGTCTTAGTCTCGGTGAAATCTACTTATCCAAGTCCTTTTATCTGGAATGCTACTTACTGGAAGGTCAAGGAATTGCATCCGGCAAAACATGACGGCCCCAGAGGAGGCACGGGATGACTGATACAGTGAGGTCCCAGCCCTTTGGGTCTCTTCACTAAAAGGCCCTTGGAGGACTTGGAGCAACTGGACGGCCAGGAGATGTTGGAACAGCCACGTGGGGAAGCAGTGAGGCAGTTTCTACAAAGCTGCCCGCAGCCCAGCAGCTATACCCCTCAGTGCTTACTCCAGGGAAGGGAGGGCACAGGTCTATCAGAAGACACGGGTGCCACGCATCACCAACCCTCCTGGCCCCCCACCCCAGCCACACCCTCACCACCTCCTGCTACACAGCACACAAGCTGCGCAGGGCCCCCCTCAGCCCGAGTGGGGAGCAGTTTTCCTTTCGTTTCAGTTCCCAGAGACCCCTCCTCCCCATCCCCTCACGTCCACCCTCCTGGAGGAGCAAGAGATGGGAAGGCAGCCTGCCCAGTGTCTGTGGACACTACCTGTGTCCAGAAGCCTGAGGCTGCACACTGCCGCCTGGCTAAGCCAGCGCTCTACAGCTTGATTCTGCAGCTCCCTTGCTGGTCAGGTGGCTCATTTTCTCCCAGGCGGAGCCCCACCAGGCATGCGCATATGGTTTGGCTCTTCAGGCCAACCACAGGGCAGTCCCCGTGTCCTGGCCTGTCATCTAGGAGCACCGTGAGGCCCAGCAGAGTGGGGCCAGCCCATTGGGCCCCTGGGGTAGGGGAACCGGGCCCAGTGAGATGGAACTTTCTCCCCGGCAGTCCTGTCTGCAGATGGGTAAGTGGCTTCCACAGATAGCCAGCAACAGTCCCTGGGAGCTGAGGAACAGGGGCCTGACCCTTTCCAGAGACTCTGTGGAGAAGATTCAGCCACCGACAAAGCCTGTATTGTCCTCACCTGGGAGTCTGTAGTCCCATGCCAATGAGAGGTTGGAAACTGGTGAGGGCATTTTTGGTTGTCACGGAGACGTGGAGTGCTGCTAATAGTTTGTGCCCACTACAGTTTCAAGACCGGGGTCCTAAATTCATGCAGTGGCTTGGGAGTTGGTCACATCAAGGAAGAATCATCTCAACCCGAAAGCCAGTAGTGACCCCCTGAGAAGCACTGGTAGGATTGACTTACATGACTTCTAAGGGACTTTGCAGTTGTAAGTGACTCATTTTAACATGCACTGTGTGATACATGGAATACGGCAGAAGAACGCCAGGAAGAGAGGATTCAAGGTCAGGTATATGTGGCCTGGGCACACATGATGTGTAGGTGTAGGCACATAGGGGTGTGTTCATGCACATACAGGTGCATGTGAGTGTGCACAGGCCTGGGAGGTGCACACCCAGTGTTTGTGCATGCCCTGCAGGTGCACATATGTACCTCATTGCCAACCATCCTCTGGGAGAACTTTGACCAGCCCAGCCGTGCTGTAGAGATCTGGGCAGGGAGATGGGGAGAGAGAAGGCAAGGGGAAGAGGGAGTCCTGGGGGCAAGGTGGGTGGAGAGTTGGGCTGCATTTGGGGCCCCCAGGGGCACAGCAGCCCCAGTTCCCTTTCTGGGAACTCAGTCTTTCCCTGGCCAGCTAGAATCAAGCCTCTTCCTGGGACCCTGCCCACCAGCATAGATATTTGAAGCCAAGAACATGCCATTTGTTTTGAGGGATGGAGTCAGCTGGCAGTAGGTGGGCACTGGTCCCTTGGGTTGATTTAAACACGTGTCCATCCTCTGCCTCCCACGAGTCCCTGTGCAGTGGGCTGAGGGTACATGCAGGCAGAGGGCTGGGGGCTGGTCCGTTGGTCTTCAGCATTCCCTTTCCCAACCACTGGCTCTGTCCCTTGTGCTCCACCCCTAGCTTGCCTACTTCCTGCTGACAGCCTGCTCCCAGCCCTCAGTTCCCTCCCACTCACTGCCCTCCTTGACCCAGGAGTCTAAACCACCTGAGGAGTTATGCTGTCCCGTGAACCTTCGCCTGGCCCAGCCCACCCCCAGGAACTGATGTCTAGGTTTGTCACAGGCCATATGTGGGCCACAGCCTAGAAGAAGTTCCTTGCCTGTGGGGACAGAGGCAAAAAGAAGCCATTAATAATTAGGATACAGTTGTAGGCATAATTAGCACATGGGTACTTTTTTAAACCATCACATTTTTAAAAATCACCACACCACTTACAGATCCAGGTTCTGCTCCAACCTCAAGCACAGCCCCAAAGCACATGTGAGTGTGCACAGGCATGAATGGGCACACACAGGGCTGTGCACGTACCACAGGAGCACACAGACATTTACAGGTGCATGGGTTGTCTCCAGCAGCCCACTGGGAAGCTCTTTCAGCCTCAGTTTCTCCAACTCTGACAGTCCGTACCTGTGCTTCCCTGCCTGAAGGGCAGAGATGGCCAAGCCTTTCTGGAGGAGGAAGGGAGGCACAAAGGGTCTGTACCCCTTTGGGAAGGCATAGCCCCCAGTAGCAGTCCCCTGTTTGTCAGACTTCTGGTGGCAGTAGGCGGGGTGGTGGGCTGGAGCAGGCTCAGCTGTGAGAGCCGACTGGGTGCAGATCTTCCCAACTCTGTGTGTTTAGTGATGTTGATACTTTGGCCATGGTGGAAGTATTGTATTACCATAATTAACAAATGTCCCTCTCCCCACTCCAGTGGATTGTTAAACATTTCACCTGTTTCCCAAACTCCTATGGAAGCTCTCAGACCGACCCTACTGTGCATGGCACGGCAGGACAAATGTCGGGGTGGGAGGGTGGAAAGGGAGTGAGTGGGGGGACAGGCACCGCTACGCCCGTGGCTGGGCCGGGTTAAGTGGCCCTGGGGCCCCGCCCTCTGATAGCCTGGCCTGGGTTTGTGTCTGGAGCCCTTTTCCTTCTGACCTGTCACAGTCTTGCCTTGTCCGAGGCCCAGCTGGATTTCCGTCTCCTCTGGGAGGGTTCCTGGATGTGCCTGCAGGTAGTGGAGATGGGGTCTGGAGCCCAGCCAGGGCCCCGACGCTGCCACTTACTAGCTGTGTGACTTTGGGTGTCTTAACTGTACAGAGCCTTGGTTTCTTTCTCTATAAAATAGGAGTAAAATGATATTTATGTCAACCCAGTGTGAGCCTTGAGCAAGGCCACCTGTGGGACACACACGGCACAGGCTGGCACAAAACTAACAGCTGACAACAAATGGCAGTTCATTTTCCCTCCTCCTGTCCAGCCCATGGCAGATTGCAGGCACCTCTGATTAGCCTGAGTCATGATGACTGTAAGTGCACCAACTTGGCCAGTTTGACTGTGAGATTGGATTTAAGGAAGAGTCCAGGTTCATGCTGTTTACAAAAGAAACACCTAAAACAGGGGCATGGAAGGTTAAAAATAAATAGAAAATACTAACCAAAAGAAAGCTGGTACACCTCTACAACTATCAAAGAAAATATTATCTAAGACAAAAATATTTAGGCGGGAAAACAAGAGCATCCACATGATGATTATAGGAACAACCTTCCAAGATGAAACAATTCTCAAGTTGTATTACCTGATAATATGTCCATAAAACATATAAAGCATATATTAAGAAAGTGAAAAGATAACTCATGGGAGAATGAAGGAAAATGTTTGCAAATCATGTAGCTGATAAGGTATTTGTATCTAGAATACATAAAGAACTCTTACAGCTTAACAATAAAAAGACAAATATCCAAATTTGAAAAATGGGGAAAGGATTTGAAAAGACACATCTCTGAAGAAAATATGCAAGGGACTAATAATCCTATGAAAAGATGTTCAGCGTCATTCCTCATAAAGGAAATGCACGTCAGAACCACAGTGAGATACTAATGCTCACCAGGTTGGCTAGACTCAAAAAGACAGAAAACCAATGTCTGCAAGGATGTGGAGAAATTGGAACCCTCACACACTGCTGGTGGGAATGTAGAATGGTGCAGCCACTCTGGAAAGCCGTCTGGCAGTTCCTCAAGCCACTGAACATGAAGTTGCCATTTCATCCAGAAATTCTACTTCTAGGTATATACTAAATTGAAAACAAAAAACTTGTACATGAAAATTCAGTGGCATTACTCACAATAGCCAAAAGGTGGAAAGAACCCAAATGTCCATCAGCTGATGAATGGATAAACAAACTGCATCTATACAATGGAATCTTATTCAGTTATGAAAAGGGATGAAGTGTTGATCCATGTGACAACATGGGTGAACCTTGGGAACATGCTAAATGAATGAAGCCAGACACAAAAGGCAACTTATTATATGATTCCATTTATAAGAAATGCCTGGAACAGGCAAATGCATAAAGAGAGAAAGTAGAGTGGTAGCTGCCGGGGCTGGGGTGGGTTGGGGGAAAACGGGCAGTCGCTGCTAATGGGCAGAGCGTTTCTTTTTGTGGTGATGGAGTGTTTCCAAGTTGATTGTGGTGATGTTGCACAGCTTTGAATATGCTAAAAGACATTGAATGGTACAATTTCAATGGGTAGAATTATGGGGTATTGTGAATTATGTCAATAATGAAGGAAAATGCACATCAAAACCACGCTAATTTATACCTACGGTATGTCTATAAATTCACCTGTATTTGATTCTGCATTCTGATTTGTGGTCTGCTCCCCAGAGAGGCCCAGCCTGGGTCGTGGCTCTTCTGTTAGAAAGAACGTCCTCCCCTGCTTGCCCCCGGGTATTTGACAAGGACCTATGTTCCCAGGTTTTGGGAACACATTAGCCCTGTGTGGTGCCCTGCTTCTCTTTCGGGGCTGGTGGAATCAAGGTAAGGATGAGGGTTCTGGCAAGAGGCGTAACCCACCGGCTTTAACCGCTTTGACCACTTTGATGTGTGCAGTAAAATTCATTACTGGAGGTTTGGGGTCCTGGGACGAGTCACCCTAAAGCCCCAGGCATTTCCCCTCGTCCCTAGCTCCCTCTGTCAGAACCCAAGCTGATCTCTCCCCTGGACCCGCGTGTAGCAGTTGGCTGAGCATATTCTGTGCGTGTGTTTCTGCTACAAGAAGAAGGTGAAGATTTTGGCCTGGTAGTGCCTCTCCCTGGGGCTCTCCTGTTGAACTGATGCTTGCGACCCCAAATGGCTTGTCAGTTTCCTCTAAGCCAGGGCTCTGCCAACTCTGGCCTGCCGGCAAGTTTGGCTGGTGGCCTGTTTCTGTTGAACCCTGAACGAATAACGGTTTTAACATTTGTTTGTTTAGAAAAATACACTGCCTCTCCTCCTCCAGGAGCTCCCAACTTGTGCAAGAGGAATTCTGCAGAACGTGGTTGTTTCCAGTTGATCACAAACGTATTCTCATTGAAGGCATGGACGCCAGGAGTGCGCCCAGGGAGGGAGACGTCCCTGCCCCAAGGGAAGGGCCCTGAGAGCAAGAAGAGGGAAGAAAGAGGGACCCTCTCTTGCTTTCCTGTCTTCTTTCCTCTCACTCTAATTGTGCCACAGAGGAAGGGGTCTGAACGCGAAGAACTCGACTGTGAGCAGCCTACACCCAACTGACAGATGGGAAGATTGAGATCCAGAAATAACTCAGGGTACAGCCCCGGGTCTTTTGCCTGGCTGGCTGAATCACTGGCGACCCTCCCTAGAAGGCCGGTACTGACTTCAAGTGTTCTGGGAGAGCCTCTTAAATGGTAAGCTAGCTGACCATTTAGAAGCTGGGTCCTGCCGTGGAACTGCAGCTTTGCAAAGGAGGGTCTTGTCTTCGTCTTTAGCGACACCTGGTGGTTACTGACCATCACAGCTCTGACTGGCCTTAAAGGCTGATGGAAGAAGCAAGGAGCTTATCCAGTCACGTAACTTCATTTCATTGAGAAGGTTCAGAGAATTGCACTGATCTTCTCGAAACCACACAGCAAGTCATTCCTTATTTATTAAAATGTGAATAAGCATGGCCTAAGTGCCAGGAACCATGGCACTGGTGGTACGGCAGCTACCAAGACACAGTGGGGAAACAGGAAAAGAAAGAAAGAAACAAGAAAACTATCAGAGAGTGATAGGAGCTATGCCGAGCATTAAACTTTGGAGCTGGGACTCAGAGTCACTGGGTGGCTTCTTTAAATTGAGTGGTTGGGGAGGGCTTCTTGGGGGAGGTGACATTTAAGCTACTGTCTGAATAAGAAGAAGCTGTTTGTGCAGACATCTCAAGGAGCAGCATTCCAGACAGAAGGGATCGTTTAAGTCTCTTGAAACGGGCAGGAGATTTCCTGCTTGGGGAAGAGAGAAAGCAGCATGGCTGTAACAGAGTGAGCAAGGGGGAGGGTGGTAAGTAGGGGTCAGATCATGAGGGCCTGCCGGCAGGGAAAGGGGTTTGATTTTACTCTGTGGGTGGTTGAAAAGCCGTTAGAAGGTCTCTACCCTCACCATCCGAGGGCTTTAAGTGAGACAATGGCTTTATCTCAGATTATGTGGTGCTGGGCAGCTCCTGGGTGGTGGGGGCAGCAGTGGAAGCAGAAGGGCCAGGTAGCTCCCACTGCAGTGGTCCAGGCAAGGGACGGTGGTGGCCTGGGCTGGGCTGGTAGCGATGGCGACGGGGAGAAACGGGAGGATTCGGCATGCGTTATGGAGGCAGAGTCGGCAGGATTTGCTGAAGGCCTGGATGCGGGGGATGGGGGTGAAGGAAAGAAAGGACTCATTTGGGTTTTCACTTGAGCGTCTGCGAGGATGATGGCGCCTTAAGGGTGTGGGAGGACCGAGGGAGGACGAGCTGAGAATCCAGTTTTGGTCTTGGTGAGTTTGCAGTGCCTGTTGGACATGCAGGTGGGGATGTCAAGGAAATGATTGGAAATGTAAGATGAGGCTCGACGGAAAGGTGAAGGCTGAAGGTACAGATCTGGGAGTCACAGAGATGACCTTTAGCCCCAGGATTCTGGCTGAGGTCACAGAGACAGAGAATAGAGAGGGTGCAGAAGAGGACCCAGGGCTGAGCTCTAGAGTGTACTTACAGAGCGAATTGCAGGGGAAGAACATCCAGCCATAACACAGAGAGGAGAGCACATGGGTTGCAGTAGCTGTGAGAAGGAAGTTTTTAAAGAAAGTAGGGCCACTGCTGAGAGACCATGAGCAATTAGGCAGAAGTGACCACTCGGTCTGGCTAGAAGGAGGCCACTGGGTGACGTGCGTCTGCTGAGAGTCTCAGCTGAGAGGGGAGGCCAAACCCAAGGCCCCTGGAATCCAAGAGAGGAAGGGGAGACAGGACGACAGCAATTCTGAAGCGACACTGGGAAGGGGACCCCAACGAGCCTAGTGATGAGAGGCGGATGCAACTGAGAGGAACCTGAAAAATGTAGGTGATGATTCTATGCTTCGGAAATGATCTAGTGGGAGGGGGAAACCGATGGATCAGATCATTACCGGAAGCCAAGTCGCTGGGAGCAAGGAGGGTGAGGCCCGGACTGAAGCAGGTCACTTCTCACAGAAACCCCAGGAAGCGGGGTGATAGAGTGGGTGATGGGAAGGGGGGGGTTCTTTTCTTTTTGCTCCCCCCACCCAACCCCACATTATATATGAATCCAGGGCATTAGCTGGGAGTGAATCAGGCATGGAGTGTGGGGTTTGAGGAGGTGTGTGCCAACAGTCATTTGGAAGGCAGGAAAGTGAACCTTCCAGGGGCACAGGAGGCTTTCCGGGCATTTCTGGGGGCCTTTGGAGTAACTTTAAAACAAATTCATGTTCTGTTGTTTCTGTTTTTGTTTCTAGCCACATCTAGCCGTTGGGTGCAGGCAGGAAATGCAGGCTGGGTTGAGCTCTGGCAAGTCAGCAAGGGCGGGAGAGGTTGGAGCCAGTGGAAGCTGGCGAAGGAGGGCGTGATGGCTGCAAGCACATGGGCCCAGGGCACCACAGGTCCTCGTGGACTGAAGAGGGGTTCCAGACCGGGAAATAGAGTGAGGAGCTGTGTGGTCAGAGAGGGGGGAGCTTTAAAGCACAATGTCACAGGCTGAGTCACAGGCTGATGTTGGTTATGCTACAGGAGCGGTGGCTGGGATGGAGAAGAAGGCTCCCGCAGGAGAAGTGGAGGCACTAGGGAGCCCAGGTGATGGACAGAACGTCCCATGGTGGTGCAGCTGCCTGAATGGTGACAGCAGTAGGGAGGACAGAAAGAGGCTGAGTCTAGCCTCAAAGTCTTGGGTGACTGAGGGGATGACCAGGAGGACCACCGAGGACACGGGCAAAGAGAAGAAGTGCATGCATGAGTTTCACAGGAACTGGAGTTTTGAAAGACAAGGAAAGAAAATGGTTTGGAAGTGGCAACAGGGAGCAAGAAGGACATCCACCAGGTTCCAAGCTTCTGAGAAATGGGGGGTGGAGAGGAAACAAAGCAAGCACCTTCCTTGTGAAAGTATGCAGGGGAAGCCATGTCACCAAATGGTGGTGAGGTTCATTTGGGGCTGAAAGGCGTAAACCGATTATAAAGAGAAGAATTTGAGTGTGGAGGTGAACTCTGATGTTGGGAGACTATGGGTTTCAGAGGGAGGAAGGGCAGGAAACTGGGTCAGGCCGGGGAGGTAGAGAGTAGGATAAGGTAAGGGTCAGGGGGTGATGGTAACCGGCGGGGTGGGTGGGTGAGTGATGGGTTCTGGTGATCTCCTACCAGAATGTTGAGAAATTAGTCATGGTAGGCAGTCTCCAAGATGGCCCCAATGAGCCTTGACTCCTAGTATTCATGCCTTTGTGAAGTCCCTCTCCCCCCATGAGTAGGGCTGGTCTGTTGGCAGAGGTGATGGCAGTGATTTACAGTGAAGTTCATAAAAGGCATTGCAGTTTTTTCCTTGGTCTCTTAGATTGCTAGGGAGAGCCAGTTGCTATGCCATGAGGACGCTCAATCAGCCCTGTAGAAAGGCCCCTGTGGAGAGGAACTGAGGCCTCCCACCAACAGCCAGCACCATCTTGCTAGCCATGTAAGTGAGCTATATTGTAAACGGACCTCCCAGCTTCAGTTAAGCCTTCAGATGAGGGCAACCCCATGAGAGACTGAGCTGGAACTGCTCAACCAAGCTGCTTCTGAATTCCTGGCCCATAGAAACGGTGACATCCATGCTTTATTCCAGATCTTAGGGGGAAAGCCTCCAGTCTTTCACCATTAAGTGTGATGTTAGCAGTGGATTTTTCACAGGTGACTTTTTCAGGTTGAGGAAGTTCCATTCTATTCTTAGAGTGTTTTTATCAGGAAGGGTGTTGGATTTTGTTAAATGCTTTTGCTGCACCCATTGAGATGATCATGTGATTTTGTTTATTGATATGATGCATTACATTCATTTGTGAGATTTTAAACCAACCTTGTATCCCTGGGATAAATCCTGCTTGGTCATCCTATATAATTCTTTTAATTAAAGAAGTTATTATTATTTCAAGCCACTAAATCTGGGCGTAATTTGCTAAGCAACAATAATTAGTTCAAGCTGCTTGGTATGGGACCACATGTACCTCTTTGCCACCGTAGCTCCCAGGGTATTGTGGCCAAGCGTGGGGCAGTCACCTCCAAGGTCTGCTCTGTTGGGCATCTGCAAGGGCATCATCTGTCCAACGGCTTGGTGGTGGGGTAGTCTCACATGGAGCAGGAACCATGGACTCCTTCTTATTTCTGATGGTACACGTATGGAGCTGGAGCATAGAACACCTGACGCCAGAGCTGGGACTAGAACCTGAGCCTCATGTCCCTTGGGTCTCCAAATCCTTTCATTGGGAGTGGTGACTCAAGATTAAGTTTCAACTATGTCCTCCTGTTATGCTTTGGTTCATGTGGAAGATGGTATTGTCTCTTTGCATCAGGGGCTAGGTTGTCCCCCGGAATGTAATTTGCTCTAAGTATGAGAGAGTCAGGGCCTCAGGCTTGGTTGGAGCAAACCTCCAGTGCTGGGGGGCAGAGTGATGCTATGAACAGCTCTGGCCACTGCTCAGGCTATGACCTCAGACCATGCCAGAGGGAGAGGGAGCTGAGAACGCTGCTACAGAAACAGCTTCCCTGGGTGCCTGCAAGATGCTGGAAGCCCCACCAAGAGATGCCCCTGTGTGCAGGGAAAGCCTAGGTGCTGCACACTTGAGGGAGCACTCTACGCCCAAGACTCCCTCTGCATGATCCCGAAAGAAGTGTATGTGTTGGGGGTGTCACTTTCAAAAGGGATAGACTTCTAGCTATTTTTCTGGTAAAGGCTAGAGCAACAGAAAGACCGTTTCTGAAATCAAGAGCCTACTATTATTACTCATAGGCTGGTGTGGCTGGTAGCCTGAGAGGCAAGGTTCATTCACTCATTTGGAACACCTGTTCTGTCTTCCGGCTCTGGTCAAGGCCTGGGATAGGCTCTTGGGGAGGCAGAAAGGGCTCACATACCACCTTTCCCTTAAGGAGATTGCTGATCCATAGGGGAGACAGAAAGTGAGCAGTAAGTATCATGACAGAGGTCAGCACTCAGCCGAGCCTGCCGGCTTCCTGGAGGAGGTGATTTCTGAGTGCAGTTAGGAAACACTAGTAGAAGGTGGCAGCTTGAAATGGGTGGGGTGGGTGTTGAAAGTTCAGGGAGCAGTGAGAGCAGGGATGGGGGAGTTTAGAACATTCTTTTCCCTTTTATCATCCATCTCTGCCCCCCTTTCTTTCCCTCTACCTTTCTTCCTATTTTTCTCCTTTTCCATCTTCGTTGTTTGCTAGCCTCTCTTATCCCCACCCTGCCCCCAGTCAGGCCCACTGCTCAGCAGGGCCAGGTCCCTATTTAACTGCTAGTCTCTGTGTTCTAGATTCCAAGGAGAAGGAGGAATTTTCAAAACTGCCACCAAATCAGGAGAGCGCAGGTGAAGAGGGGCCTCTGCAAGCACAAAGTCCCGACCCTTCTGGTACAACTACACTGGTGGCCCTGACCCCTGCAGCCGCAGGCCTAGCACACACTCATGTTTTTTTTGTTTTGTTTCATAACATTCTTTTTGTGTGATTATAAAAGTAATCCCTACTGCTCACTTTTTTTTATGTTACAGAAGCAATACACTGCAGAAAAATTACTATATACAAATAAGATAAGAAGGTAGTATTGCAAAGAGGACAGAGTTCAGAGCCAGAATGGGACAGTATTTAGTTTCTTTGTCCCCAGTTTTCTCATCTAAAAAATAAGTACAATTTTCATATCCAGTTGACAGGGGGTTGCAGGACTCAGCACATGGTAAATGCTCTGTTAGTATTTGCTATTGTTGTTATTGGCAAGTAAATAAATAAAAAATAAAAGAGGAAAATTACCTGTAATTCTCTGAGCCTGGGATAAGTACTGTTAACCCTTTGGGATATCCTTCCACACTTTAGTTAGCCCTATGTATGTATGTATGTATGTATACATACACATATGATACACAGTCCCACACTGTGTCATACAATAGGGTCAAAACGCTTATTTTCTCAGTTAATTACTCATGCTTGCACATGCGTTATTACCAAGAAATCCAGGATCTTGAGACCACCCTGAATTATCCAGGAACTGTGAGAGCTTACACCCTGCCTGCAAGTTCATGATTGCTGTTACTTCTCATGGCCACATGGTGTCGCTATTAAAGCCTGATAGCAACCGGTACCGGTGATGTGCTTGGTGAAATGATGCTGTTAGGTCTTGTTGAAAACATGCCAAACTCAGCTAGAGATCCCTAGGCATGAGATCCCAAGCTTGCAGCTCTCAGTATTTAGCAGGTCTCTTTCCTGTCCACCTCCCGCTAGCTAGAGTGCCAGCTCGTTTCAGGAGTTCTGGGTTAGGACAGTTTATGGCATCTGTCGCCCCCTAAATCCAGAAACTCCGTTTTCCTGTCTTCCTGTCTTCCTGCAGAATCCACACCGGGAGCCTGTTTAAGCCCTCTAATCACAGACGGTCAAATTACACCCCCTTTTCCTGGAAATGTTGGGGGCTTACTCTTGTAGGGCAGGTGGCCCCGCAGGCGCTGGGGTGGTCAGCTGTCTGAGCGGTTTGCTTGCTCGACCATTTTCCTTCCTCTTTTCCCCCACGGGCACCAGCAGCCTCGCATGGTGCCCACCCTCCAAGCTTCTCTTGAAACTGGGGCACCGGCGTGTGACACAAACCTGGGTCCTGAGGGAACGCCACCTGAGTGAGTCTCCAAAGGTTTTTCCTCCCTGAGAAACACACATGAACACATTTCGGAAGAAACCTCCTTCCTTCTTATAAGTGAGGTGACAAGCTTGAACACGAAGGCTGTGGTAGCCAATGGGCTTTGCCTCCTGGTATTTGTGCCCTCGTGTGGTCCCTGCCCATAGCAAATCAGGGCTGGCCTGTGTGACCAAGAGAACACCATGGAATACAGACCTAGAAGGCAGGGTCAAAAGGTGTCGATGTTTCTGCCTTGGTCCCTGTCGGACTGCGCCCTGTGGAAGAAGCCAGCCACCGTACTGTAAGGACACTCGAGCACTCCTGTGGAGAGGAACCAAGGGCAGCATCAACTTGCCAGCCACGTGAGGGAGCCACCTTGGAAACGGAGCGCCCAGCCACGGTCGAGCCTTCAGATGACTGCCGTCCCAGCTCATGCCTCACTGCAGCCACTCAGGAGCTTGAGCCAGAATACCCAGTAAGTGGCTCCTGGATTCCGGACCCTCTGAAGCCCTGAGAGATAACAAATGACCTTGTTGGTTAAAGCCATGAGATTTGAGGTGGGGGGGTGGATTTGTTATAGAGCAATGGAGAAGTAATCAAAGGCCAGTACTCTAAAGATTGCAGAGAGGAAAGAAAGAAAACACTGGAGTCTTTGAGGATGTCATGGTGCCACTGAGTTAACCAACACGGAAACGTCCTAATCCCACCTTTTTGTGTGGGATAATTGATGTCCTTGTTTAGCTGCTGTTGGATCTGCTGTCGCTTGCAGCCAAAAAGCATCTCTACTGATCTGTCCGATAAGAGAAGACTTCCTGGGAATTTCTGAAAAGGGATTCCTGGGTGATGTCCTCTTACCTCTTATTCTGTAAAGCTGGACATTTCTTCTGTTAAAACCCAAAGAGGCACATTTATTTTTTTATTTTTTATTTTTATTAAGGTATTATTGATATACACTCTTATGAAGGTTTCACATGAAAAAACAATGTGATTAAAGGTTTCACATGAAAAAACAATGTGGTCACTACATTTACCCATATTATCAAGTCCCCATACATACCCCAGTGCAGTAACTGTCCATCAGTGTAGTAGGATGCCACAGATTCACTGTTTGCCTTCTCTGTGCTACACTGTTTTCCCTGTGACCCCCCACACCATGTGTACTAAACATAATACCCCTCAATACCCTTCTCCCTCCCTCCCCACCCACCTTCCCACACCCCTCCCCTTTGGTAACCACTAGCTCCTTCTTGGAGTCTCTGAGTCTGCTGCTATTTTGTTCCTTCAGTTTTGCTTCGTCGTTATACTCCACAAATGAGGGAAATCATTTGGCACTTGTCTTTCTCCGCCTGGCTTATTTCACTGAGCATGATATCCTCCAGCTCCATCCATGTTGTTGCAAATGGTAGGATTTCTTTCTTTCTTATGGCTGAATACCAAAGATGCACATTTAAACTCTGATGGGAACCCCTCTAGATGGGCCTCCACTAAAAATAATCTCACCTGAACTTCTGTATTAGTCAGAGTCTATGGGGGCAAGCAGCCAAATGAATTGGGACTGGCCAACTCACCAGTTGTTCTTGTATTTATTTGTATTATTTTTACCAAAATGGGGTCATATTGGACATTCTTACTGTGCACTCTTATTTATACTTCACCATCATATCCTAAGCTTGTTTCAGATCAACGTAGATTAATATTAGGTAGAGGGCTGTGTGGTGCTGCATCTTGGAGAGGCACCATCATTTATTTGACCAGTCTCCTGAAACCTGGATTCTAGAATGTTGCTGCTTTTTTGATTCTACGATCACCACATTTACTCTTTTTAATTGTGGTAAAATATACATAACATAAAATTTACCATTTTCACCATTTTCAAGTGCACAAGTTAGTAGCATTAAATACATTCACCTTGTTGTACAATCATCACCACTATCCCTCTCTAGAACTTTCTCATCCTCCCAAAATGAAACATGTAAGCATTAAACAGTAAGCTCCCCCCTGCCAGCCCCTGGTGTCCTCTATTCTACTTTATCTCTGTGCATTTACCTATTCTAGGCACCTCATGTGAGTGGAGTCATGCAATCTCTGTCCTTTTGTGTCCGGTTCAGTTCACTTAGCATAATGTTTTCTAGGTTCATCCATGTCACATGAGAATTCCATTCCATTTTATGGTCGAATAATATTCCATTGTGTGGATAGACCACAGTTTGCTTATCCATTCATTTGTTGACAGATGTTTTAAAAACTTTACTTTTTAAACTGAAGTACAGTTGCCACCTCCCTGTGTCAGAACCCAGACTTCCTCCCTGACCATCCGTGACACTGTACCACCCCCAGGCTGGCTTCCTGCTCCTGGGATGAGGTGCGCTTCAACTTTATGCCCAAGGTGCCTCTGAGGCCAAGCCTATGTATCCAGAAACACCGCGAGAGTCAAATCCTGGGTCCGTGGTGGGAACCCGTGCTTGGAAGCCAAGGAATCCCAGGAAGTTGCCCATTTTCGGATGCTGCCTTCCTGGCTAACACCCGGTTTCCCTGATTTGACCAATCTTGAGAGTTCTAACCCCTTGAACTGCTTCTTTGTCCCTACCTGCCTCTGAAAGCCAAGGCAGGGTGGTGGTCTGGCCTGACATACCCTGGACAGGGGTGACCGTGACCAGCCCAGATGGGGGCAGCTCTGTTGGTGCTCACCGCTGCAGGACTCTTGTATAGTTTGTGTGAGTGTGAGTGTGTGTGTGTGCATGCTTGTGGGCCTCGATTCATATTCATACATCCCTACTTGAGGATGTAGCTCTGCCCATCACTTTTTGGTGCTGAGGGCAGGGCTGAGGTCAGAGTCTTAGCTCCACGCACTGGGGAAAACCCCCTTTTATTTAACAGACACTTCCATAGCACTTCTTCAGTTTTACAAAAGTTCTAGGCATTTCCAGTCTCTTACGTAAGCCTCAATGACCCTACAAGGTATGTACTATCATCACCCCCATTTTACAGGTGAGGAAACTGAGGCACAGAGCAGTTAAAAGACTTTTCTAAGGTCACATGGCCAGTGAGGGGTGAGTCTAGCTCCAGGGCACAGGAACTTAGCCATGACGCCAGACTGCCTGTGTGTGTTTGTGTTGGAGAGCCTGGTTTTGAACTTCCGTTTGTTCTGCAGACCATCCACATGGGGTGTGTGGTTGAACTGTATGGCAGGGGCTCAGGACCAATCAATACAACCAACATAGTCATCACAACAATAATTATTGTTGTCACAAAATACTCACTGAGTGCTTCCTAAGACCAGGCTCCATGCTGGGACTGTTACATGCCCTTAGCTCATCCTTGCAATTAGCCCATCAGCATATTCCTCCACAGGAGGACACTGGGTCTCAGAGGGGTTGGGGACTTCCTAGGCACACAACTAGGAAGAAGCAAAATTGAAATTTGAACCCAGGCCTGCCAGACGGCAAAGCTCACATTCTTGCCATGTTGCCAGATTGGGTTTTGTTTGCTTTAACTTAAAAAACAAATCTGAGGTGAAAGTCACATTAACAGAAAATTGTAAAGCATACAGTTCAGTGGCATTTGGCACCTTCACAGTCTCGCACAACGATCGCCTCTGTTTAGTTCCGAAACATTTTTATTCCTCCCGTAGGAGACCCTGTACCCATTAAGCATTTCCGCCTCCTCTTGGTCCCTCACCCACAACCAGTAACCTGCTTTCTGTTTCTATGGTCTTAACTATTCGAGACATTTCATATAAATGGAATCATACAAGATGTGACCTTTTGTGCCTGACTTCTTTCACTTAGAGTAGTGTTTTCGATGTTCAGCCACATTGTAGCGTGGATGAGGACTTCATTCCTTTTCGGGGCTGAATAATATTCCACACATGGATCGACCACATTCATCAGCTGAGGGACATTTAGGTCGTTGCTGCCTAAATATTGCGAACAGTGCTTCTGTGAACATTTATGTATGAGGATTTGTTTGGGTCCTTGTTTTCAGTTCTTTTGGGTAGATATCTAGGAGTAGAATGGCTGGGTCATATGATAATTCTGTTTGACCTTTTGGGGAACACTGTACCATTTTCTACAGTGGCTGAACCATTTTACATTCCTATCAGTGATGTATAAGGGTTCCACTTTCTCCACATCCTCACCAACACCTGTTGTTTTACACAGCAACTCCTTTTTGGTTCCTGGACCCAATTCCAATGCATGTGTGTGAGAAAGGTGGGGGCGGGGGCGGGTGTCTTCCCATCTACCACACCAAGCAGTTCTTGAACATCAGCAGCATGTCTGAGAACTCAATTCTGATGCTATCTGTCCAGAGACAGCACCAGATTCCCCAGGTTAAGGGCTCCGTCCTACAAGACCGCCCTCCACCCCCCACCCCAGATGCCGGTCACAAGCCCCAGGCAGTTCCCTGTGTTTCTGACCAACAGGCTGCAGATGGGAGGTTCCCACAACCTCCTCCTTAGGTTCTATTAATTTTCTAGAGGGGCTCATAGAATTCAGGAAAACACTCACATTCAGCTGTTTAATAAAGGATACAAATTAATAGCCAGATGAAGAGATGCATAGGGCAACGTCCCAAATAAAGGAGCTTCTATTCTCGTGGAGCTTGGGGCCTGGCTTAGTGGCACGTGGACCTGTTTTCTGGCTTCCCAAGTGTGGAAGCTCTCTCTGGCAGAATGAAGGACAGAGATATGCTCTTCTCAGGGGTTTTGTGAGAGCTTCATTGCATAGTCAGGATTGACTAAATCATTGGCCATTGGCTGATTCAGCCTCCAGCCCCTGCCCTGGGTGGGGTCCAAAAATCTCTCATTAACATGACAAGACACCCATTTCACCTTTTAAGGCTCTAAAGTGTTTTCAGGAACTGTGGATGAAGACCAAGTATACCTGGGAAATACATATTTGGTCATATGAATGTTCTAGCAATCTTAGTGTGAATGAAGTGGTATCTTATTGTGGTTTTGATCTGCATTTCCTTAATGACTAGTGATATTGAGCATCTTTTCATGTACACATGGCCATTTGTGTATCTTTGGAGAACTATCTGTTCAAATCCATTGCCCATTTTTAATTGGGTTGTCATTTTGTGCTTTATCTTTTTATTTAGAAATAATATACAACTTAGAGAAGAATTACAATATAGTAAAAAGAAGTATGATCTTTTTAAATTTTTAATTTTTTAAATTAAAATATCATTGATATACAATCTTATGATGGTTTCACATATGCAACACAGTGTTTCAGCATTCACCTGTATTATCAAGTCCTCACGCCCTCCACTGTGGTTACTGTCTATCAATGTAGTAAGATGTTAGTCATTTAATTGTATTCTCCGTGCTGTACTACCATCCCATAACCTACCTATATTGTGGTTGTGAACTGTAATGCCCCTTAGTCCCCTTCTCCCTCCCCCCGACCTTCCCTAACCCCTCCCCTTTGGTAACCACTAGTACCTTCCCATGTCTGTGAGTCTACTGCTATTTTGTTCCTTCTGTTTTGCTTTGAAACCTATATGGTCTTTACCCAAATTCATCTATCATTAACATTTTGCCCTATTTGCTTTCTTACTGTGTCTATTTTTTTTTCCTGAAAAGACTCTAGAGTAAGTTGCAAACATGATGGCCTTTACCCCTAAATTATGTAAGGACTTCACTTGCATAACCATTGCAGTTACTGACTTCAGTAAATTTTGACACTGATATTTCTTCCTAACTGTCTGCATTCCAATTTTATCAATTAATCCAATAACGTGCATTCCCTCCAGTCTAGGATCCTGTGTTCCACTTAAGTATCATATCTCTTTTGTCCCCTTTAATCTGAAACAGTCCCTCAATCCTTAGTTTTTTGTGACTTTAACCTTTTTGAATAATACAGTTCCTTTAAAAAAAAAGTGTTCTACACTCTTACTATAAAATCCAGCAGTCACACTCCTTGGTATTGATACCCAAAGGCATTGAAAACTTATGTCCACACCACAACTTGCACATGGATGTTTTTAGCAGCTTCATTCGTAACTGCCAAAACTTGAAAGCCACTAGAATGTCCCTCTGTAGGTGAATGGATGAACTGCAGTTCCTCTGGACAACAGAATATTGTTCAGCCCTTAGAAGAAAGAAGCTATCAAACCATGAAAAGACATGGAGGAACCTTAAATGCATATTGCTAAGCGAAAGAAGCCAATCTGAAAAGGTTATCTTTTGATTCCAGCTATACAACATTTTGAAAAAGGCAAAACTATAGGGACAGTAAAAAGATCAGTTGTGGCCAGGGATTTAGGGAAGGGAGGGATGAATAGGCTGAGCATAGAGGATTTTTAGGGCAATGAAACAACTCTGTGTGATACTATAACAGTGTATATCCATCACCACACAGAATGTGCAGTACCAAAAGTGAACCTTGATGTAAATGCTGAACTCTGGGTGGTAACAATGTAGTAATGTAAGTTCATTAGTTGTAACAGATGTCCTACTCTGGTGGCAGGTGTGGAGAATGGGGGATGTTATACGTGAGTGGGGGTAGAGAGTCTATGGGAAATCTCTCAATGCTCTGCTCAATTTTGCTCTGAACCTAAACTGCTCTAAAAACCAAATTCTATTAAGAAAGTAGTGTCCCTCAATTTGGGTTTCTCTAATTAGATTCAGGTCATTCCTGGCTGCAATCCTGCTTAGACTGCGGTTTGCCCAGGGCCTCACCTGGAGGTACACAATGCCCATGGCCCCTCATTGGTGATGCTAATTTAATCCTTTGGTCAAGATGTTGTTGGAGTCTTCTGCTGTATAGTTGCTCTTTTCCCTTTTGCTATTAATAAACAATCTATAAGGAGACACTTTAAGACCACACCAATATCTTGCCCTTTATCAAAATCTCCCTCTGAGTTTGCAGCCCGTCTGCCATCTTCATTTCTCTAGGTAGGCATTAGGCAGGAGCAGGTGCTAGCCTTCACTTACAGTGTGGTCCAGTGCGGGTCTCCTGGCCAGCCTCCTGATCTGATCAGTTTGAGCCTATCATTTACAGCCCATCTGTGTGGACAGCCAGACTCTCACAGGAGCAGGGTTCTGAGAGACTCAGCTCATTTCCTGTTCTGCAAAAGTTTCTTTTCCTCACCATAGCCGCTGCAGCCCTGCAGCCACAGGCTAGATCAAGGGGACCATAGCGCCGGACACCAGGGCTGGGGGGCCAGAAGCCCGGCCCCCAGTAGGCCTCAGAGGCTGGGGATGGTGAAATCTCACTGGCAAGGCTGCGGCGGGCTCAGCAGGAACCTGTGATGAGATGCGCAGCAGTTAGGGCAGCTGTGTTGAGGCTGGGAGCCCACAGGAAGTGACTTGGTGCAGGGCTGATGTGCCTTTGCCCAGGCACCCATCCCAGGACGGGAGCCGCGGGCTGGGGAGGCTGGGGGCATGTCTGCAGAGCGCTGGGAGCCTGGGCCAGAGGGGCCTCAGGGCAGGTGCCCAGGGCCAGGTGGACCCTCTGGGGCCTCGGGCTCAGGTCAGTGCCCCACTCCGACGGCCCCTGGGCCCTGGAGCCTGCCCCGCTGGAGAGCTTACGTGGCTGCCGCAGTGCTCTGCTACGTCAACCTTCTGAACTACATGAACTGGTTCATCATCGCAGGTGAGGAAGAGGCGGCCCCTCTGGGCAGCACCTGCTTGTCTACCCACTGGCTGCCCTGCCACCAGCCTGCACTGTGCATCTATGGTGGCCTCCATCCAGCAGACTTCCTGGGGAGCACATCCCTGCTGTTCTTAGCCCTGGAGGTGGTTTCAGCCAGTTCTGAGTCAGGGGAGGGCCAGGAGAGTCCCCAGTCCAGCCCCAAACTAAGAGCGTGCACATAGGTGTGGGTACACAGTGGCCGGTGGGTGGGCAAGGACAGAAGGGAGGATTGAGCCTTCAGGCAAAGGCCTGGAGGTTCTGGGTGGAACGCCAGGCTGAGGTTGTGGAGGACAGGGCCCCCTGGCTCAGCTCCCAAGCAAGAAATAACTTATGAGCTGTTTCTGGGACAGCAGGCTAAGTGCAAGGCTTGCACATTCTGCCTTCCTTCCTGTAGGCCCCAACGCTCAGCTTGCTCTTCTTGTTACTTACTACTCATTCACTTATTCGTGCATTAATTCGTCTATTCAAGATTCCACCTTCTTTTCTCTCTTTACCACTGGTTCATTCAAGATCAGTTGAGCACTGAACATGGGTAGGACCGTCTGGTGGGACCTGTGGGAGGGGAAATCAGTCTTGTAATTCCCAAACTCAGGAATCATCTCATGGGGCAGGAGGAGAGGCTAATTAACAGGACTCCTGCAAGGCAGAGATGTGGCCAGATGAGGGAGGCACAGCTCTGCCGGGGGAGCTCAGAGGATCGCTGCAGCAGCTGGGCATCCCTGAGGCCAGGATATTGATTCATCAGTTACCAGCTTGGCTCACCAGAGAGTGGATCTGGAATGTACGGGACTCTGAGGGCTGCAGACAGCACCAGACCCAGTGGCTGTCTTTGAGGAGCTCAGAGGGACGCAGGAGACATGTACAAGTGACTTTAATCCAGGACAGAGTGGGGTGAAGGTCAGCTGGGCAGCCCCAGAATGGATGACTGAGGGTTCTGGCAGAATTCACAGAGGAGGGAGTATTTGGTTTCGGTCTTGAAGGCTGAGAAAATTCGCAAGACGGAGTGGGGTGAGGTGAGGGCATTCAGAGCGGGTCTGTGAGAGCCAAGGAATATGGGGTGAAAGTGCATGGTCTGATCAGGGATGGCTGGAGGGGGACAAACCAGGAAATTTTTCTAAAATGGTGTTTGGGGCCAAATATAGCCTTTTTGGGTGCTAGGCTGGGAGCTTGGACTCTCTGTTGAGGCAATGCGGAGCCATGGATCTTTAAACGGGGGGGCTATAATCAGATTGGAGGCCCTAATGGAGGCAAAATGAGAAAGGGAGGTCAGTACAGAGGTTCCTGCAGTGGATTAGGCCCAAGCAGAGGAGGCCTGAGCTGGAGTGTGGGCGCAGGGCATGGTGAGGAGGGCCGGGGGCAAGAGGCAGGTGGGAGACGGGCAGTCATGGGTCCGGAGCTCTTTGTGCCCAGCTGGACTGCCTGCTCTCACTGCCACTTGCCGCCCAGAGGCCCCTGGCTGGGCCCCTTTTCTGCTGGGACTTCCTCTGGCTGCGTGATAAGCAGGGCCAAGGTTACAAGGATGAAGGAGGCCTGGAGAAGTGAAACCGTGTCAAGTGCCTGGGGCTGTTGGCAGGCCATCCTCCCGGCAGCTAGAATTCTCTAGTGGGAAGCAGCTCTGGGAGGCTGGCGTGACCACCTAAGGTAAACGGGAGGCTGGGTCCAAACTTGGCCTCGGGCTGCCCCCAGGACGCCCTGGGATGGGAGGAGCCCCGGAGCAAACGAAACATGGGGACTAGGCCCCATTCCAAAGAATGGAAGATGAGTGCAGTCAGAGGATTTTTATGGAGCTATTTCCTTTGCTTATCCACGTTGCCTAGTTTTTTCTCTCCAACTAATACGTCTTATTCGAATATGTCTTACTCTTCCTGTCTTGACATCATGTGCTGTACAGCTATTGAGGCATTTTCATAGTGAAAAAAAAGTTACAAATGATAATTTCAACAGTTATTATTATTTGTAGAATTTTTATGAACCGCAAATCATATTTGTAAGATGTAATTGCAAATACTAAAAAGAGGGGGAGAAAGATGTGTGGGTCCGTGTGCCTGTATGCTGTGGCAACAGGGCCCAAAATCCAGTAAATGTCTGAACAAAAATCTCTTACTTGGCTCTTCGGACTCTGATCTTTCTTTGCCCGCTGGCAGGTCCTGGAGTGTGGATATGGGGCTTTCTTCCTCTCTGCCTGGCTGTTTCTGCAGGGCCCTCTGTGCCACTGAGTGGGAGGTTGGGCCGCCTCTGCTGGGACTTCAGCCCTAGCTCCCCCGCTTCCAGCTGCACGACCGTGGGAGACTGGGTCTCTGTTTCTTCATCTGTGTGATAGGGACAATGACAGACCCCACCTCTTAGGGAAATAACTCAAAGTGTCCAGCTCAGGGAAAGGCCTGTGCCCCGCAGACATCTCATGATTACATGAAAGTGATGATTGCTCTTCAGAATCACGGGGTCAGAGCCTCATAGCTCAGATAAACAGGTGCCTCAGACCCTGACGAACTTGAAATACCACCAAGTGGCTGAGGGAGTTCCTAGGAACAGAGCCTGGTGTCTGGGGGCCTACTTCCTCTTTCTGCATCAGACTGAGCACCCGCTGCACCCACCATGGTCTAGCAAGATCTTGGAGGGGCTTCGGAGACCCAGCTGATGCAAAGCAAGAGCCTGCCACCCTCAGGGAGGTGGGACCAAGGTTGGACCTAAGTGGGACCTATCTCTGGAGCTCTCCTGTGTACCCTCATGTCTGTGTGCTCATGCCTGTGCAAGCACATGCCTGTGTGTGCACGTGTGCAGGCCAGGATACATATATCTTGGTGTGTACATGCTCATGTGCATGTATGCATGTCTATGAATGTCTGAAGTCTGTACATGAGCAGGGCTGCTGTGCTGCATGACCCTGGGGCCTCCATGTGCTGTAGTCTAAGTGAATGGCTGTGCGCCAGGAGCTGCCAGCCACTCTACGATGTGAATAGCAACCTGCACCCATGTACATGCACGCATTCTCAGTGCATGTGTTCATGTGTGTCTGGGGGGTGTGAGAGTAGGCTTACACACCGGTAAGTGCAGGCTCCTGTGTGTCTACAGACATCTATGCCTCTGCAAGCACGTCCCTCTGGGAATGCCTGTCTGTATGTCTATGGATCTGCATGTCTGTGTCTGCCTAGGTGTCTATGTCCGGGAGTGCATGCTTGCGCATGCATGTGTATGCATGTCTGTGCCTTTGGGATGTGTGTTTCTGCATGAGTTTGATGTGCACTCATTGCTCTGTGTGCTGGTTCTTGTATCTGTCTGTGTGTGGTCGTACGCATGTGTGGGAGAGCTGGCAAAAGACAGTGGGCCTGGGTGCCACACCCTGCGTTATGTCTGTCAGCTGTGGCTCTGTCCCAGATGCAGGGACAGTGGCCTTTAAAGACCTAGTGAGCAACTTCCCATTTCCTGAGTGCTCTCTGTCTGCCCACAGGAGTGTTGCTGGACATTCAGAAGTTTTTTCAGATCAGTGACAGCAATGCTGGTTTGCTTCAGACAGGTAAGGAGTGAGTCCCTGGCCCCGGAGCTGGGGCCCTGGGCTCACGCTAGGTAGGTCTTGCATTGGGTCCTGTTCTGTGCCCAGCTTCAGCTTCTGGGAAGAGGGGGCCAGGCTGAGCCCCACTGCATCTCCTGGCACAGAGGAGGTGCCCTGAGGATGGGTGGTGTTGGGGCATGAGGGACAGTCTGGGCGGGAGAAGGAGAAGACATAGGCTAGGACCTAGTGCTCGGACAGCCCCTGTGGCGTCAAACGTACGTGCTGCAGAAATTTACAGAGAAAGATGGATCTGGAAAAGGCTCTTGAGCTTCAGATTATGCCTGTGGAGTTGGTCATTTATCCACTCATGTTTGTTCAGCTCCATCGAGTACCAGACACTAGCTGGGGGTGAGAAATCTTGTTTCTCTCTCATGGACCTAAAAAATTTGCGCCAGGACACACACACAAACACTCAGAGACACATTCTCCTACAAAGGCTAGTCTGGGAGGGCCTGGTCCCGCAGGGGTCACAACGCAGCAGTGGGGAACAGCCACATATCCCATCCCAAGGTGGGGCAGTTGGGGTCACAAGGCACTAACCTTCCCTTCCCCCTGTGAGTTTGTGGATGGTGACACACACACACACACACATACCCGCATGTGGGCACACACTGTCACAACACAGGATACCCAGGGGTGTGCACACCCAGCCTGGAACTAACGTGTACAGTTCCCCTTCTGCAGGCCCCTCCTCCTCCTAACAGTCCTCTATTTCAATGCCCTAGAACAAGGCTCTCAAACGGGGATACGTGGACCCCTGGGGATACATAAAAACTTCACAGGAGCTACATGATCAGAGATTTGAGAGAATCCATTTACAGACCCTCAAGCCTGCTTATCTCCTCCCTAAAATGGACCTGCCTGAGGACAAGCCTCTGGCTTTCTTTTCCCCTCCCTTTTCCTAATCACCTATCCACCACTGCAAACAGGAAAATACATCTGTCTCCCACTCTGAGTTTTACTCTGGTGCACTGCCCTGGGGAGTGAAAACCTCCGGGATGCCAGACAGAGGGACCCTTTGTGGGTGCTTAGCTTCAGCTGGGGAGGCCTGGGGAGCAAAGCAGAGACAGCCTCTGTAGAAACCCACTGGGGATGTTTCCTCTAGGCCACAAACCCATGGCAAGGTGCCAAGCCTTATCTAGCTGTGGCACTGGGGTGCGACAGTCTACTATTTGTCTATGATTTAGAATTCAGAAATGAATTCTCAGTCTCAGGGATCGGTGTCAACACATTTATTTCAATTAAAAAAAAAATGAAGCTAACATTTTAACATCTTACAGACAATCAGTCCGATTTGTCTGTGTGATTGGGCAAATAAAGACTGGTTTCACTCATTAGACTCTGTAGTGGACATTTTGCATAAACTAAACAAACTCGTTCCACAGCCCCAAGGATCTGGATGAAAACACAGTTAAAAAGATACAATAATTCTGGCAATCACATCTTTGCAGCTATTTAAACGTACTCTAAGAATGTTTTAAATGTCAGTTGAAAATATGTGAAGGGTTACCTAGGTCCACAAACTTCTTTAAGAGGTAGTAGAACAAAAGAGTTAGCAACTGACCACTTCAGACCGAGGGGCTTTGCTGAGGGGCTCCTGTCTGGGGACCGAGGCATCAGAGCATCAGCTGGTGCTCCAGTCCTATCTGTAGTCAAAGCGAGACAGTCTCGGTTGGATACCCACAACCTTCTAGACCAAACAGATAATGGTAAGTTGAGCAACATTTCCCTCCCCTGGTTCTTGGGTGAACAGATTTATTACTGTGAGGCCCCTGATCCGTGAGATGCTGGAGAGGGAGACATTTGTGTGTGAGAGAGAAAGTACATGAATGTGTGGGTGTGCGTGTGTGAATGTGAGGTGGGCAGGTGTGTGTGAGGGTTAGTGTTTGAGAGTGGGTTAAGAGAAGGGACATCGCTGGCGGAGCAGCCCAGAAAGGTATTGGAAAAGGCAGTGGGTTGGCAGCCTGATAACCAGGCTTGTCTCCAGTAACCTTGGGTGAGCCTTTTCACCTTTCCGGGTCTCTGTGCAATGGCCCTAGGACCCAGCCTGCTGTCTGTCCCCAGGGCTGCAGAATGGAGGGAACTGCAGAAAAGAGAGGCTGTGGTCCAGCTGCAGCAGTAGGGTAGAGGGTGGAGTACAGCAGTGGTTGGCAACCCCCACCACGGGACAGGGAGGCTGCTGGAGTTAGCTAATTGATTAATAATATTTAAAATTAACACGGATGTGGCCCTTATTCTGCCAGGTACTATGCCAAGCGCTTTGTGATACCAACTCATTTAATCTTCACAACTCCACGAGGTATTATTATTATTATGCCCATTTTATGGAGGATGAAACTGAGGCACAGGAAGGTTGGAAGGCTTGTTGAAGGTCACACAACTAGCAAGTGTCACAGCTGGGGTTCAAATCCAGCCAGCTGCCTCTAAGTCTTTCCTTTAGCCCATAATCTTCAATGACTCCCACCTTGCCACAGAAATCATTTGAACTTGGAGATGCTGGGAACTACAGAGGGCTGTAGAGGCCCGGCCCTTCCCCTTGGTGGCAGGTATCTCTGTTCCAAGGCATCTCTGCAGGTTTAAGGTGTTTGTGTCCTGTACAGGATCCCTGCCCAAAATCTCATAAAGATATTAGAAGACTCAGGGAAATATTTTTATAACCTTTGGGTAAAGAAGATATGCATTAACAAGACTTGAAATAACCACCGCTTAAAGGAAGATTGATAAATTTAACAACATTGAAGTTAAACTCTTCTGTGTGATGGTGATTGAAACTATACATGCAATTTGTAATAATAACAGAGAACATTTATTAGGCATTTACAAAAAGGGTATTCACTGCTTTTCATATGCTTTGTTTCATTTAATCTTCTCAAACACCTTATGAAGGAAGCACAACCATTACTATTGCCTTGTCTAGTTGATCAGAAGAGGAGAGTTAAGGAATTTGCCCAAGGTCACACCTCCAGGAAGTGATGGAGTCAGGATGTGAACCCAGGTAGTTTAGTCCCAGAATTTGCATTTTAAATCGTTAAAACAAATAGAAAGAACTGGGAGAAATTATTTCCAAACAACGAAGAGCCCAACAGAAATATGGGTAGAGGATGTGACCACAGGGACTTGCCCAGCCTCCCTGGGAACAATGCAGATTAACATCAGCGAGGCACCGTTTGTTTTTCAACCATTAGAGAAACAAAAATTAAATAATTGATCATACCAAATGTCAGCATGGTGCTGGCATCTACTGTGCGAGTGTAAATTGATACAGCCTTTCTGGAGGCCTGTTTTGGCAATAGCTATTAAAATTTTAAATGCCGTTGACACCAAAGACCATTCTCTAAGGAGCATTAGGTCGAACCTATTAAATTGCCGGTTTTGTAGGTCAAAACTGGCCTAATTTCTGCAATTGCGCTGGGCTCAACCCAATGCTAGGGCGGGTCAGGGGGCAGTGGGAGGGGATGAATTTGAGCTGGGACGAATCTGGACACTCATTGGGTTCAGGAAATGTCAATCATCTCTGCTCAATGAATGGCGACCCAGGCGCTGGGCGGGACCCTCCAAAGCCTAAGGCCCTTGGAGGGCGGGACCGGGTGGAGAAGGCTTCCAGATTTTTTCCTCGCTGTCTGCAGGTTCTCAGCGGCAGCGGACGCACCCTGCCGGTGGGTAGAGGAGGTATATTTAAGGAACAGAAGCAGTGAGGGTTCCCATCCACGTTGTACAGCCATACAAAAACGTGGCAGTTTCTTTGTCTTCACAGAATAGTAACTGTATTCAATCATCCAGTCGCCAACTCATAAGGGTTTACTTTAAAAAATGGTATAACTACAAACTGACAGTGTCAGGAGAATGTATTCCCCACTCAGGGAAACCAGCGCGTTTCTAGCCTCCAGGAATCTCTTGGGCTCCTTCTAAACCCTTCCTCTGCTGGAGCAGCCCAGGCGGACCTCCTTCCTTCCTGCACCCCTCCCCCCAGCAGCGGTGGGAGAGCTAGATCGGACCTGTCCCCACATCAGGCTACCGGGGAGGGTCGGGGGATGGAAGGGGGTGGGGGGGTGAGGGGGTTGTGGAGGAGAGGGGGTGGGGGGGGGAGATGGTGGGTGGAGTTCAGGAGTCCCCTTAGAGATAGAGCACGGGCAGCCTAGCTCCCGGGCCAGCCGCGTGCTGCCTTCTATCTCACCTTTCCAGAGCTGTGGAGGGGCTGGGCTGGTGCTCAGAGAGGTGGAGTTGGTAACCCAAGGCTTCACAGTGAGCGAGCAGCAGCGCTGGGACTTGAGCCCAGGCTCGGTCCTCTCACCCGCACTTCCCAGTCCCCCTGATCTGGGCAGGGACTGTGAGATTCATGGTATCTTTTCCTCCTTCTGGCCTCCAACCACTGCCAAGGTGCCAGTTTGTGGCCCCTTCCGTGGGCCTGCTGGGGGGCTATGAGGGGATGCATGCTGCCCCCGTGTGTCTCCCCCAGTCTTCGTTGGCTGCCTGCTGCTGTCTGCACCCGTATTTGGCTACCTGGGCGACCGACACAGCCGCAAAGCCACAATGAGCTTTGGGATCCTGCTCCGCTCAGGAGCAGGCCTTTCCAGCTCCTTCATCTCTTCTCAGGTAGGTGCCCTCACCCCTGCACAGGACCCCAGGGATCTCCCCGCATTGGGCCCCCCACCCGCACCCCCTTGCGCTCCACTGCAGACCCCAGGCTGGCTGGGGGATATTCCAGGGCTGAGAGAGGAGCCCGTTAGACTTTCTTAACTCTCTTGCACCTCCCACCACTTCCCGAGGCTTCATTTCTGCCCGACTCTGCTGGGGGTGGGGGCAGGGGTAACAGCTACTTTCTGGGGGAACTGGTCTGATTAGCAAAGGCCATACCAGGAAATGGTCTCCTCTGGGCCTGGGGGCAGGCAGTGGCTGCAGGCGCCAGCAGAGGGCACCCATGTGATTTGGGGAAACAAGGCTGGGAGGATAGTGAGGTGTCTGGAGTCCTGATTCCCTCTTCCTACCCGGGGGCACGTGTCACCAGGTGTTCTCAGCCTCCTGACAAATCCTTAGGCCCCTTGTCCCATGGGTCATTTCTGCAACTCACTGTGGTCCCCTGCCTACTGCCCAGTATTCCTGGCTCTTCTTCCTGTCCCGGGGAGTCGTGGGCACTGGCACGGCCAGCTACTCCACCATTGCGCCCACTGTCTTGGGTGACCTCTTCGTGAGGGACCAGCGGACCCGCGTGCTGGCCATCTTCTACATCTTTATACCCGTTGGAAGGTTGGTATCACCCTGGGTCTTCCTCTGGCAGTAAACAGAGGCCCAAAGAATCAGAACAGGGGCTGGGCTGGGGATAGGAGACATCAGACAGGAGGAATGGCGTTTGAATTCCAACTCCACCTCTTCCTAACCATGTCACTTTACCTCTGAACCTCAGCTTCCTCATCTGTAAATGGGGGCAATAACACTAACGGATGGGCTGTGGTGAGGATTAGAGAAGCAAAGATGCTTCCTGCAGGCTGGTACACTCCCGCAGGGGGAGAACAGCAGCCCGGCAGAGTGGCTCCTCAGGGAGGGGCCGGCTCCGGGGGGTGGGGCAGGGAAGTGTGTAGGGCTGGCCAGGCACCCCACAGTGGGGTGGGAAGGAGTGGGGTTTGCAGGCAGTCCCCTGAGCTCTGACCCCAGTTTCCTGAAATCGCCTGACTCAGGGAGGGCTGAGCCTTGGGTGAGCGAGCGGTCCTCCTAAAGAGAGACGCTGGGGATGGGCCGAGGGCCAGAAGTCACCGGTGACTTGACCAAGGGCAGTGGACATCTGGACCTCACACGGCTCACTTTTCCCTCTGAAAGAGCGATGAGCTGCAGAGAGCTGGCTCCCTGGAGTGGAGGCGCCCCAGCTCAGGCTGCCTTGGGGCGGTGAGCCTGCCTCCCATTCCTCACTGGCCCTTTCCCTTGCCCCTCTGTCACAGTGGCCTGGGCTATGTGCTGGGATCGGCTGTGATGGCGCTGACCGGGAACTGGCACTGGGCCCTCCGAGTGAGTCCAGCTTCCTCTTCTTCCCTCTGGTTCCCTCCCTGGGCCGGGAGGGACTTCCCAGCCTTGAGTGGCCTAGGCCACTTGGCACAGTACCTGGTGCCACGGGGGGTGGTCAGGCACCAGCAGCTTCAGACATCAGGGGCCTCAAACAGAACGTGGAGCATGGAAGTCGTGGCCCTGGGTTTAAGTGCCAGCTGCGCAGTTTGCTGGCTGTGTGATTTCAGGCAGGTCACCTCCCTCTTTGGAGCCTCACTTTGTCTATCTGTAAAGTGGGCCAAGTAAATGCTACCTTATGGAATCTTAAGGATTAATGAGACAAAGGATGGAATGATATGAGGGCAGGATGGGTGTGGCAGATGGAAGCATGGGCCGGGAAAAGGGACAATTATTGGAGCAGCAAGTACTCAACAGTCAGGGCCAGTGTAGTCAGGGCTCCAGTTCTCAACACATCTGGCTCACTGATCTCAATAAAGTAGTGTTTGTACTGCAGAGACCGCTATTAAATCAGATCTCGAGGGGACCCCAGTCCTTAGAGAGGCTGTCTGTGCTCTCAGTGTGAGGGGGCTGAGAAACAGCAGGATGTCAAGCTCTGTGTATAACCAGCACCCAGGAAACGGGCCCCCATGCTCCCACCCCAGGGCACAGAGCATCCCAAAGGCCTGGACCCTAGAGTTTAGCCACCCCAGGGTATCCTGGGTCACAGGAGGACGTGGCCCTGAGCTTCCTGGGCCCTCCTGTCCCCAGATCATGTCCTGCCTGGAAGCTGTGGCCTTGATCCTGCTTATCGCACTGGTTCCAGACCCGCCCCGGGGGGCTGCTGAGAAGCACGGGGACGTGGCCATGGGAGGCCCGAGGAGGAGCAGCTGGTGTGAGGATGTCAGATACCTGGGAAAAAAGTGAGTTCCCTGCCAATCCCTGCATGCCACTAAAACCCCAGCATGAATGACCGCTCTCTCTGCCTCCAGGGAGCCTCCCTGACTGTCCCACCCTTACTTGGAGGGCCCCTTTGCCTTACTGTGTGACAGATACCCACTGGGAGAAGGGGCGGCAACATGAGCTCCAGCCTTGGGTCTGCCTCTGCTTTATCCCTGAGCGGGCAGAGACTTAGAGCCTCACTTCCCTCATTTATTCAATGGTCATAATTCTCCAGCCTTGCCTGCTTCTCAGGGTTGCTGGGAAGATGACCAGAATTAACCACTCACCTCTCCAAGCCTCACGGGCAAGCATCCGTCCCCTGTTCCAGGGGTGGTGGGGGGCAGACAGGAGTCCACTGCACTCCTAGGCCTCATGATAGACTGAAATGTGGGGCACAGACAGGCCCCAGCTGTCTCTGTTGCAGGGCCATGAGGCCAGTGCAGGCACTCAGAGGAGGGTGGGGGCAGCAGGGAAGCTTCCTGGAGAATGCCATGCTGGATTTGGGCCTCTCAGGTTGGGGAGAGTTGGTCCTGCGGAGCGGAGGCTGGGAGGTAGAGCGTGAGCGAAGGCGTGGAGGTGGGGTGTGCAGTGATCCTGGGGGGAGTTGGAGAGGATCCGTAGCCTGGGCCCACCTGAATCCTCCCATGACCCGAGTGCCCAGGAGGGGAGTCGCCAGAGCAGACAGGCCCCTGCATCCCCAGCCCTCTCCTGGCCTCAGCCAGGCGCTTTCTCTCGCAGCTGGAGTTTTGTGTGGTCGACCCTTGGAGTGACAGCCATGGCCTTTGTGACGGGCGCTCTGGGCTTCTGGGCCCCCACGTTTCTGTTCGAGGCCCGTGTGGTACATGGGCTGCAGCTTCCCTGCTTCCGGGAGCCATGCAATAGCCAGGACAGGTGAGAGGCCTGCGGGGGGCCCTGGGCACCTGGCCCGGGTCAGGGAGGCTCTTGGTGGGGAAGTTCTTAGGAGGTTCTGAGCCCCAAAACTCAGTCTCTCTGGGCACACAGTGGTCAGTGAAGACACCAGGACTTGGGACCCAGGTGGGCAGCAGGCTGGCTTTAGCTCTGGGCACTTACAGGCAGCTCCCTTATCCTCTCAGGGGCCCAGGTCTTGTTTTCTCACTTGGGCTGCTGTGGGGACCAAAAGGCACCGCAGTGAGGGGGCGGAGGCTTCTGTGGGGCCCATGGGATGGTGGCCCTTCCTCCCAAGGGCCCCGTAGAGTGAGGCCATCCCATTTTACAGACGGCAAGTTGAGGCACTGGATGTCCTTCCTGCTCTGGCTTAGGCGCTCACACACACGCCTTCACTTGTCCCCTGCCTCATCTGAGGCCCCGAGAGTCCCGGCAAGCGGCTGGGGGCATGGGGAGGAGGGCAGAGCGGGCTGGGCAGAAAGCAGGCCCTCTGCCCTCAGGGCTGCCTCCTCACCCTGCTGGGCTCCTGCCCTGTCACCTGCATGCCATTCCCCAAAGACTCAGGGGCCTCCTGATTGAGAGAGCGCATCTCAGTCTTCTCTTACTTGCCTTTTCCTCCTCCTTGAAACCCTCCATCCTAGTTTCCTCCTCCTCTCCTGTTCATGATTTTCAGTCTCCTTGCTGCCCCCTCCTCTCTGATCCTCAGGGCTCCAGGAGGCTTCAGGGACCCTGGTTCTCCGCTGGCCGCACCTGCATCACATAGGCCAAGGAATGATAAGTTCAGCCCCCGGCCCCATTCCCCAGAGCTCCTTCTCCCAGCCTCCTCTCTCACCTCTACCTCCCTCTCTGATGTCCAAAGAGAGCTTCACGTAACCTCCAGGATGTCCCACGCCCTCTCACTGGTCTGTGACTTTGCTTAAGAGGTGCCCAGTGCTTGCCGCCCCCTTCCCTTTCCTCATTGTTACTTCTCAGGCTTTAACTTCTGTTCAGACCCTATGCTGAGCATTTTACATGAAAAGGCCTCTGTGATTCCATAATCATGTACGCTATTATATCTATATTTCAAGTGAGGAGATAGAAGATGAGAGAGGTTAAGTGACTTGTCCAGTGTCACACAGTAACATGTTAGCAGAGCCAGGATTCAAGCCCCTCTAACTCCAAAGCTCCGTGTCCTGTGGCCTCTGGAGACTGCCTGTCACTGTTAATTGGCTTGAACATCTCTGCACCTAGTGGGGAGTGGCCTCCTGGCACACAGTGGGTGGTCAGAGACAGCCTGCCGTGAGTAAAGGAAGGAGTGCGTGGACTGAGGTTGTGGTATTTGTCTTGGCTCTCCAGCCACATTCTCATCTCCTCAGAGGCAAAGACTGAGTCCTAAAAGTCCCCCACCAGCTTGAAAAAGTGGGGAAAAACCAAGACTCAACCCACTTCACGCATTAAATGGCCATATATTCTTGGGCAAGTCACTTACCTTTTCCCTGCCTCAGCCTCTGCCTCCACCTCGGCTTCTGCATAGAACCCCTGAGCACAGCTGACGTGGGAGTTTGTCAGTGTCCTTGGGCTGATGTAACTAATTACCAGTTTGGTAGCTTAAAACAACAAACATTTTTCTCATAGTTCTGGAGCCCAAAACTCCAAAATGGTCTCACTGGGCCAAAATCAAGTTCAGCTGGGCCACACTTCCTCTGAAGGCCATGGGGACTCTTCTAGCCTATTCCAGCCGCTGCTGGCATTCCTCGGCTTATGGCTGCGTCACCCAGGCTGTACGTCCGTGGTCACGCTGCCTCCTCCTCTTGTGTTGAAAATCTCCCTCTCCTTTCCTTTTATGACACTTTTTATTGGATTTAGGGCCCACCCGAACCATGGAGGATAATCTCCTTATTTCAAGAGCCTTGATGTAATCTTGCCTGCAAAGTCTGTTTTGCCACATAAGGTACATTCACAAGCTCCAGAGGTTCGGATGTGGACATCTTGGGGCGCCACTATGCAGCCTACCACAGAGCGGGTACACAGTCCCCGTGCTGGGGTTCTGCACAGACCTCAGCTATTAATAAGCCCAGGGTGAGGGTGGGATGGGATGGGGGCAGGAAGCCTCAGGACACAGGATTCCACCTCAGCCACAGGGAGAACTTCCAACACTCAGAGCTGGTGCAGATGGAAGGGGTGGGAGGGGGTAGTGAGCTTCCCAGTCCTGGGGGCATGTAAGTAGGAGTTGGACAGCTGCTTGCCAGTGCCGCTGTGCAGAAGATCAGCAAAGAACTTGCAGGCCTTTCAGGACACTCCTGGCCCTGAGCGTGTGATTGTGGGAAGGCTCCGTGGGGGTTAGAGGGCTCGGTGGCTGGATATGTCCTCTGGCCGCACGTCCTCCTCGGGGGCCCATGGGAGTCCCCCTCACCCCCGCTAGCACACACACCATCTATACAGCCTGTCTGAATAATCAAGCCTAAGTCTCACAGGAGTCTTGAGAACCTGCCAAGGCCAGCTTGGACTAGGTAGGACTCAGAGGTGGACAGTACTCACCTGGGGTTTGGGGTCACTTGACTGGGCTGACCCGGAGCCTTGCACAGCTTGGAAAACTGAACCTTTAAGCTGCCTTAAGGACATACATGCTTAATCGGGTAAGCAGAGGCCCAGGAGGCCCGGGCTGACCAGCGATGGGCTTCGTGACCTTGGGCAGGTCCTTGTCCTCTCTGGGCTCTATACTCTCCTGTAAACCAAGAGGATGGGGCAGGGGAATAAACCCATTAGTCCTCAGCCTGTGGGTGTGGGATTGGCATTTCACAGAAGTTGTTTAGAGAGGAGGTGGTTTTTGTGACACTAAATTTGCCAGTAACCATGGTCTTGCATCTGTCAAGTTCTCGTATCTTGGTGGTGATCGCAGAGCGCATGGCCATCCCACGCACTTCTGGAAATGTTTGGGTCTGGGAGGGGACACAGGCCAGGTGGAGAAGGGTGGATGGGGACAGTGGTGCTCCAGGCCAAGGGAACAGAGTGGGCCCAGGCAGGAAAGCTGGAGAGCATAGATGAGTTTAAGAGGTCCCAGTCACTCGTGTGGAGTGAGGGAGGGAGAAGAGAGGGGAGGTTACACCGGTCAGCAGGGGCCAGGAAAGCTGTGCTGGCTGGGAGCTTGTCCCAAGGACAACATGGAGCTACTGGGGCTGCAGAGGTCCTGGTGCAAGTGACCTCTTGCACTCTGGTCAGTCTTTGAGCTCCTTTAAAATGAGGCTTGGGAGAGCAGGATGGACCTTATACAAATCCTGGCTCTGTCACTTGTCAGCTGGTTATCTTGGTCTTGTCTTTCTCACCCTTGCCTTCCTTATCTGTCCACCTAAGCATTCAGGGATGTTTCAATGAGCTCATGTGCTCAACCTATATCTCTTGTGTTCCAGGCTCTATGCTCCTCACATGGAGTCAGGAAAGTAAACCAAACCTGGCCTCTGTCCTCCAGGACTTCACAGGCTAGTGAATGACCTTAATGATAGAGACCCAGAAGGTACTATGGAAACAGAAGGGAGAGAAGGAGTCAGCAAAGAGATGGGGAAGGCATCTCCTAAGCTGGGATATTTCTGATGAGTCTTAAAAGATGAGTAGGAGTTCAGTAGGTAGAAAAACTCGTGGAGGGTGCCAGATGGAGGCATACAAGTATGAAGTGCGGACAAGTAGTCTGGGGGCGGAGGAGGATGGAGTTGCGGATTGGGGTTGGGACCAGCCAGGGACAGATCATGAAGGGCCGTGTATGCCACAATGAGTTGGCATCAAATTCAGTGGGTGTTTGAGGGCTGGTAGAGGATTTTAAGCTGGGTGTGGGCAAGGGCATGGTCAAATCTGTATTTAGAAAGTACCCTTGGGCGCCTGCATGGAGGTCGCTCTGGAGAGACAGGTTTCCACTGGAAGGTGGTGCAAGGGGAGCCAGGTGGATCTGGAGTGGGTCCCCCAGTAGGTGGGAAAGGGAGTGATGTTAGGAGGGGGCTGCTTGAGGGGTGTTCAGAGACAGAGAGTGGAAAGGTGGGATTCAAGGAGGAAAGGTGCGCGCAACGCCTGGGTAAGGGCTGGGTCTATCATAGTAGCTCAGTAAGTAAAGTTCGCTTGCCTCCATTCCTATTAGTACCAGGGTCCAGAAGGTAGATAGGTTTGGGCCAGAGTGGGGTGGCAGAATTCAGATTTCTGGATGGGACAGTTTGGGGTGGTAAGAGGTTGGCGAGATCACTGGAGATGAGGTGTCCTGGCAACAGGTGCCAGGGTGCTGGGCAGATCACCCACATGGCCAGTGGCATCTCCAGGATAAGGCAGGAAAGGGGATGGGGCCGGGTAGAGGGAGCGCATGGGTCCCTGATAAGGGTCCAGAGGACCCAGGAACATGGTTTGGGACGGGGGTGTGGAAGGGCAAGAGGCCCACAGCCACGTTCCCGGTAAGTACTGGGTCACGCACCTGGAGCAGGTGGCTGGATGCCTGTCCCGACTCCACCCAGCTGACCAATCCCTGTCTGCTCTTTCCCATTAGCCTGATTTTTGGGGCACTGACTGTTGTGACTGGCGTCATTGGGGTCATCCTGGGAGCAGAGGCTTCGAGGAGGTACAAGAAAGTCAACCCTCGGGCCGAGCCCCTCATCTGCGCCTCCAGCCTGCTTGTCGCGGCCCCCTGCCTCTACCTGGCTCTCACCCTGGCCCCAGCCTCCTTCCTGGCCTCCTATGTGAGTGAGGGCCCTTTCGGAGGTGGGCAGGGGAGGGTGGTAGGGAACTCCTGTTCCATACAGGCCTACACTGTGCGTACATTATGCTTATCCCTTCTTCCGGGTAGAGCTTGTTATCCCCATTTTACAGATGTGTAAACTGAGGCTTACAAAGAGTTACACAGCTAGGAGGGGCATAACTGGGATTTGAGCCTGAGCCTTTCTGACTCTAAAGTGTGTCCTCTGAGCTCCTGCTTAATGCTTTGATTGCAGATAATGGGTCTTATGTATTCCTAGGACATGTCGTAAGCCCAAGAGAAATAAGGCGATTCATCCCAGGTTACAGATGAGGAAAGTAAGGCCCAGATTGGCCATGGCCAGTTTGGACACTGCTTTAAAGGGGACCATCATGATAATATCACTTCTTCCTGATCTGTATCCCGTCACATCGCTCCGCATGCTTCACGGACGACAGCAGTGACAGGCGCGCTCATACCTCCCAGCTTCGCTTGTGTTCATCTCCTTCCTCCAGGGCCACTGTTCCCCTCTTGTGCATCCTGAAATCCTCCTGCAAGACCCGCCTCAGAGGCCGCCTCCTCTGCAAGCCTTCCCAGACTGTGTCATGCTCGTATCAGAATCAGGCCCAGCACACGTTTGGGCCCCATCAGGCACCATGGTGCGTGAGAAGGGCCGTATTCACATACATGCGTTCACACATTCTCACACGTTTGGAGCAGTGGCCCTGGCTCCCCGAAGCCCCAGCCCTGACTGTCAGGGCCACTGGTTCTGGGGAGATGGAGCCAGCCTAGTCCCAGCCGTTGGGCTCCAGCTCCCCTCCCCTCCGTCTCCCTGGTGCCGAGGCCCTGGGGACCCACTGCTTCAGACCAGATGCCCCAGCACGTGTGTGGGGGGTTCACTGAGCAGGCTGGACTCAGAAAGCAAATTAATAACAGGTGGGGCTTTTGGGCCCCTGGCATTTGCATCACCCGATTCCTTGAGGCAGATAATGTGGTCCCCTCTGTCCTCTCACAGCTCCCTCGGCTCCTCTTCAGCCATTGCTCTTCCAGCCCTTCCTGCTGGACCCTGCTGCCCTGAGCAGGACCCTGTGGGGCTCCCCTCTCGGTGCCCTCAAGCTCGCTTCCTCCCCACGCTGTGTCTGACCCCCCGGATGCACTCAGGTAGGACAACGACCTCGCTGCTGCCCTCATCACTCTCCTGCTCCCAGACGGCAGCATCGGGGTGGCCCAGGCACACCGCTTGTGAATGCCCCTCAGGTGGCCCTGGGCCAGGCAGGGAGAAAGGCCAGTGTCCTTCCTGGCATGTACTGCCCTCTCTGGGGGGGTTGTCCGGAGCCCCTCACTCAGCTTTCTTACTCTTCAAACAGCCGGAGTCTCCAGCCGTCTATACAAGCTGGGAGACCACCCAGGACATTTCTCTCTCCAAGTCCTGAGGGTGTGTCTGGAACCTTTCTTAAGGTGTGGGTGCTTCTCACCTGCGTCCACAGCCTCGGTTGGGCTTCTGCTGAAATTCCCAGAGAATAGATAAGTCCTGTTAATGTTCCCTTTCACACCTGCTCTTACTTAGTCCCCTTGCCACTCCCTTATGGGGAAGGGTTTTTCTCATCCCCACTTGACAGTTGGGAAAACTGGGGCCCGGACACAGCAACACACATAGTGGGACAGACAAAACTCCGACTCAGCACTGCAGACTCCAAAGTCTGTGTCCTTTATGCCACACTGTCCCTTGTCACCCCCATGGGAGAGAAACAGAGCCTGGAGTACACCAGGTGCTAATACATGCCTTAGTGCCTAGTGGCTGAAGGAGCAGAAGAGTGGCTGGATCACCATCTCTAGCTGATGGGGGCTGAATGGGCCTGACCTCGCAGGCAGGCCAAGGCCCGGGCAGATGGAAGCCCTGTCCCTATGTCGGCTGGGGCCCCATACCCCCTGCCAGCTCTGCTTCTGCCACGGTCTTGCTTGGCTCCTGGAGGCAGGTACTTGGCTGTGTTTCGGGGACACAGCTGTCCTCACCTCTGCAGCCTGGCACATCTCCAGAGCTGGATGGTTCATCTAGAAATGACTTTGTGTCTTGGCTTACAAAGCCAGCTGGAGAAATTTCTCTAGGCCCGCCCGGGTGGGTGAGGAGCTGATGGGCAAGGCAGCTGGCGGGGCCAGGATGCATCCATCCCCCAGTGCTGGGAAGTTGCTTCTCCCTGTGGCTCTTGGACCTGGCATGACATCTATGGTGCTGGTCCCCCAAGGCCAGAATGCCAGCCTTCTAGAAGTGGTGCGATTCCTTCTGGACCTTCTGACCAGGTCACCTCCATAGCTCTGTCTGTGCTTCTGAGGTCTGCCCTGATATTCTGACTTGAGATTCAGGCTCCTTCTCCTCCCCGCATCCACCAACACCATTATTAAACCCTTACTACCTCCAAACCTGCCCTCTTCTCTTGGTCTCCTTAACCTGTTCTGGCTCGTGTCTTGCTGTCTTTCTCCAGGACTCTTCTGGGAGCATCTTCCTTGTCCCCTTGCCTCACTGCTCACCCACCACCTCTGTTCTTCCAGAGTGACACCATGGACCTTCCCTGCTCAGAAACCTTGCCTTGGTTCCTTGATGCCTCTGGAACTAAGTCCAGCTTCTCCTCCCGGCATTCAAAGCCCCTCATGACCTGACAACCTTGGTAGCCGCATCCACCATGCAAGTCCTGCCACAGAGATTCCCTCCTGATTCCCAGGACGTGCCCCATGCATCCCAGGTCCAGGCCCTCCTTTTGTTCCCTCTACCTCCACCCTTCAAGGGTCTGGGCCTTCAAGGGCCGGCCTGAGCACTGTATCTCCGTGGAGCCTTCCCTGGTTGCTGCGCCAGCCCGCCTCTCCCCATCCTTGGTGCTTCTCAGCACTGTCTCCTTGGGTCATGGTTACTTATGCGCTGACCCCTCTCCCAGCTGGGCCCAGGTTGGTTCCAGTCTTTCTCACCACTCCAGCATCAGGCACTCGGGGTGGGTGACGGGCTGTCGTCCGCCATGCTTGCTAAGTGGATTGTTGAGTGACCAGCTATTTGCATTCATTCATTCATTCAACAAATATTTATTGAGTGCCTATAAAATGGCATGCTGGTTTAAATGCCACAGATAGTGCAGTAGATAAAACAGACTAAAATGTCTTTGCCCTTAGGGAGCTTGCATTCTAGTTATGGGACATAGACAACAAGCAAGGTGTGTATGAGTAAAATTCACAATATTTCAGATGATAATAAATGCTTAGGATAAATAGAGTGGAGAAGGGAGCTGGGGAGCGTGGGTGCTGGGGGAGAGGATGGCAGTCTACATAGTGTAACCACAGAGGCCTCACTGAGAAGGTGGTTGTTGAATAAACACCTAGAGAAGGTGAAGGTGTGAATTGTGTGGTTCTTTAGGAGAATAGTATTCCAGGCAGAGGAAGAGCAACTGGAAAGTCTCTGAGGCAGGAACATACCTGACGGGATTGGGAAACTGCAAGGACTCTGTGGTTAGTGTGACCAAGATGAAGACAGAGAGGTGGTGGGGACCAGATCCCAGAGGGCCTCGTGGGTACCGGGTGGAACTGTTTTACTGAGAGTGAGGCAGGGTTTTGTGCTGAGGGGTGGGAGCTCTCTCTTATGGTTTTTGCCTTTATTGAGATGATCAAGTGGTTTGTCCTTTATTTGATTGATATGGTCTATGACATGGATTGGTATGTGGGTGTTTAACCAATCACGCATTCCTGAGAAAATCCTCTCTTAGTTGTGGTACAATCACTTTCATGTGTGGCTGGGTTTGGCTCACCAGTATTTTGTTGAGGATTTTTGCATCTCTATTCATAAGAAATATTGGCTTGTGGTTTTCTTGTGATGTCTTTGTCTGGTTTTGGTATCAGGGTAATGGCCTCACAGAATGAGTTGACAAATGTTTCTTCCTCTTCTATTTTTTGGAAGTTTGTGAAAGGTCGGTGTTAATTCATCTTCAGATGTTTGTTGGAATTCACCAGTTGAAGCCATCTGGTTTTGGGATTTTGTTTGTGGGAAGTTTTTTGATTACTGATTCAATATTTACTTGTTATAGGTCAATTGAGACTTTATTTCTAAGTCTGTTTTGGTAGTTTGTGTCTTTCTAGGAATTTGCACATTTCCTATAGGTTATCTAATTTCTTAGCTGAAAATTGTTCATAGCATTCCCTTATAATCCTTTTAATTTCTTTAAGGTCAGTAATGTCCATTTCATTTTTGATTTAAGTAATTTGAGCCCTTGTCCATTTTTCTCTGTCAGTTTCACTGAAGGTTTGATGATTTTGATGCCAACTTTGGTTTTATTGATTTTCTCCATTGTTTTTCTATTATTGGCTTATGTTTAATAGAATCACACAGAGATGTTGAGAATAGACTGGAGGGAGGGGCAAGGGAAGGAGAAGAGAAGAGTTAGACCTCTGCTATAATCCAGGTGAGAGATGGTGGGGCTTGGGCCAGAGTGGCAGCAGTGGAAGTGGTGAGAAGTGATTGGATTATAGATCTATTTTGAAGGTAGAGCTATTGGAATTTCCTGATGGATTCAATGTGGGGTGTGAGAGAAAGAGGAGTCAAAGGTGAGTTCTAGGATACTGGCTTGGACAGCTGGAGGAGGGAGAGGCCATTAATGACATAGGAAAGTGTGCAGGAGCAGCAAGTGTTTGGGGATAAGATGAACAATTGGTATTGTGCTTTCTGAGTTTGGGGTGGAAGCCTGACAACCTAGTGGAGGTGTTGGTAGAGATTTGGATATAGGAATCTGGAGTCCACGGGACATGAGATTACTACTGGCTGTAGTTCCCCATGAAAGATTGTCATTAGGTTTGGGGGGGGGTCAGTATCAGAAAGGACATGAGGGTCAGGATCAGAAGGGGTATCCAAAGAGGCTAAGGAATCGTCTTCTGTTCAAAATAGCTTCGAAGTAGGAAGAGTCACTTGACTTTTCTACCCATTCCTCCATCCATCCATGCCTTCACCTTCTCAGAAACAAAATTCTTCCTGTACTTTCTCTGCAAGTCCTGGGGAGATTGATAGGCCATAAGGGAAATTGACAAGGCTTCTTGGGAAAGGTCCATGGGAATGTAGGCTAGTGTGTGCATACATCTAAGTATGAATATATTCAGTCTGTAAATATGAGTGCAGCTATATGTGCACTTTGTGTGTATACATCTCTGGGTACCTGTCTAGTCATGCTATACCTATATTGCATGTACATGTATATTCATTTTATATATGCAAGATTGTTTCGCTGTTCTATTAGTGCATTTCTGTGCATAATTGCATACATGCCGTGTATCGGGGCAAGCAGATAATCACATGGGCTATGTGTGCACATGCGTGTCTGCAGCTGAGTGTAGCTTTTCTTCAACTGCTTTTGTGGCTGTAGCTGCATTGTGTGGAAAGGTGGCGTTTTGGCAGCGTTGTGTGCCTGCCCCAAATTTCTTGAGGTAGGGGCCAAGTTGTGCTGTCTATTTCATGGCAAAGGGGTTTCCTGAACATATAAAGTTTGTTCTGGGACCTTCCCTGGGGGAACCTGTACCCTGTGGTCCAAATGTAGGTGCAAAGAGTCCCATTTCTTCCTCCTTACAGTCCCCTTAGCAAAGGAAGTGGACTTCTTGGCTGTTAATTGGGATCCAGACACACACAGCAGGTCTTGGCTCATATCCTCATCCTTGGCCTTCTTCCCAGAGCTGCTGCCCTTCAGAGGAGAAGGGGTTGTACTCAGAGGAGGGACCGAGCCTATGGCAGAGGCTCCAGCATTGCTGGCCTGATGGCCGGAGGACATGGCTGAATGTTGTCAATCCCCCTCGGGTGGGCTTTGTGGTCCAGATGGAGGGCAGGAGTTGGGGGATGGGAGGGAGAATGCACTGAGGCATCTGAAAGACCTGGACATCGTTCTTGCTCCTCCACCTACTACCTTCGTGAGCTAGGGCAAGATCCTGACCTGGCTGAGCCTCAACTGTCCTAGCCATAAAATGGGAGTTCTGCCACTTACTCCTTGGTTTCAGTGAGAAGCTAAATGAACTTCTGGGTCTGTTCTAGTTACTATGGCTATGTAATGAAACTTAGTAGTTTAAAACAACAAAAACACTTACTGTGCTCACAAATTTGCAGGTTGGACAAGATTTTGGAGTGGGGATATCGTCTCTCTTTGCCACTTGGGGCTACATAGGCAGGATGGGGGTAGGGGCTGGTCGTCAAAGGCTGGGAACCGTTTGTTGACTGATGCTGGTTATTGGTTGAGACCTTAGCTGGAGCTGTTGGCTGGAGCACCTGCTGTGGCCTCTCCATGGGGCTGGGGCTTCCTCACAACATGGTAGCCTGCTTCCAAGGACTAGGGTCCTGAGGGAACCAGGTGAACCTGTATTGCCTTTTATGACCCACTCTTGAAAGGTATATAGCATCACTTTGGCATTCTGTTTTTTGCTAGAGCCACAACTTCTTGCTCAGAATGGAGGGGAGAGAAATTGGGTTCCTTCTTTTGATGGGGACTGACAGTGATCTGAAAGAGCATGTGGAAATATTGCCATAGCTGTTCTGGGTAAATACAATCTGCCACGATTTCCCCGGGTTCCTCCTCCTCTGGGCTCTGGGCCCTGTTGACATCCAACGTTGTAGGGGAGCGTCTGGGCCATGAGACCCCCACAAGTGTGGGCCACGCCGTCCAGGGGGTCTCGGGTGAGAAATCTGGGAGCAGAGTCCTGACCCTCAAACCCCTGTTGGGCCTCATGGGCTGAGGTTGCAGAGGCCTTAGGGGCCGAGTTGGGGCCACGGTGAGGTGGCTGGGAGGCAGGTCCCAGCCAGGGTGAGCCGAAATGTTCACTGACTGATCATGGTTCCCAGGCACCTCCTGAATGCCAGGCTCTGTTCCAGGCTCTAGGGACACAGCATTGAGCAAAACAGACACAAATACGTATGTAGTAAAATAAATGGTATGTTAGATGGGGATGAGTTAAGTGGAGAATCACCACGGGGGAAGGGCACAAAAAGAGGGACTGGGCAGTGTGAGGTGGTCAGGGAGGCCTCGCTGACATGACGACCCTTCAGTAGCAAGTGGATATGGGGGTAGAGTGGGGAAGAGCCCCTCAGGCCAAGAGAACAGTAAGTATAAAGGCCCTGAGGAAGAAACATGGCTGGTGTGTCTGAGGACACGTGGTTGGAAGGGGTGAGCTAGGGAAGAGCAGAGAAGATGAGGTCAGGGGTCATGGCAGTGGGGGAGGAGGTTGTGTAGGGCCCTGTGTATATAAATGACTTTGGCTTCAAGTTTAAGTGGAATGGGAAACCCTTAGAGGATTACTAGTGCAGAAGTTAAAAGATCTGACTTAACAGTTTGTACCAGTTATCTGTTGCTGGGTAACAAATCACCATAAAACTTAGTGGCGTCAAACAACAATGATTTATGATTTTGTATGATTCCATGGTTGTCTGGATAGTTTCTCTGCTAGTTTCCCCTGTGCTCACTCATGTCGCTGCCTTCCCCTGGAAGCCTGGGCGGGTGGGAATGTCCAAGCTGGCCTTCCTCGTGTCTGGCTGTTGGCGGGGCCTCCTCAGTTCTCCTCCGCTAGGCCAGACTGGTTACTTATGTGGCAGTCTCAGGGCAGCATTCTGAGGAAGCAGGAGTGGAGGCTGTGAAGCCTCTGAAGGCCCAGACTAGGAATAGCACAGCATCACTTCGCCTTATTTTATTGATCAAAGCAACGTGAAGGACCAGCCCAGTTTCACCGTGGGAAGGATCTACACCAGGGTGTGAATACTGAGAAGTATGATGAGTTGGGGGCTATTTTGTGACTATTTACCATGTGGTTTAACTGGGTCTCTCTGACTGCTGTCCTGGTAATAGAATGAAAGGACAGGGACAGAAAAGGGAAACCGATTAGGAGGCCTTCCAATAACATGACAAGAGATGGTTGTGGCTTGGACCACAGTGGTTATGGAGGAAGTATGGAGAAGTGGTCAGATTCTGAGTCTATCTTGGAAATAGAATTAACAAAATTTCCTGACTGTAGAGTGAGAGAAAGGGAGGAGTCCAGGTTGACTCCAGAGTTTTTGGCCTGAGCAACTGGAAGCATGGAGTTGGCATTTACTAAGATGGAGAAGACTGAGGGAGGTGCAGGGTTTGTTTTTGGAGGGGGTGGGATCAGGAATTCAATTTTAGATGTGTTAAATCTGAGATGCCTCTTAGGACATTCAGCTGGGGATGTGAGGCGACACTTGGGTACATATGAGCCTGGAGTTCAGGAGAAAGGTCTAGGCTGGCGATTTGAAGCCATGAGACTGAATGTGATCGCCAAGGAACTGTGGTTAGGAAAGAGAAGAGAGTCAAGGATGAAGCTCTGGGACACTCTGCATGTCAAGGGTGTGGCTGCATTATGCCATCGTGGTGAAATCCAGCACTGGGGTGACAATTCAGTCTGCCTTATTTTTCTTTTGGGAGAATTAAAAAACAAAACAAAACAAAATCAAAAGCAGAAAAACACAAAGGAAAAATAACAATTACCCATATTCTCATCCCTCATAACGACCTACTCTTTAACATCTTAGCCTATTTGCTGCCATTTTCATTATTTAGGTGACCATCATTCTATGTGTCTCTCTGTATATGTACACAGACGTATGTTTTTAGAAAATTTTTATTAGACTGGATATGGTAGTGTAATTTTAAAAACAGGTTTTATTGAGGTGTAATTTCACATACCATACAATTCCCTACCATATGGTGTGTACACATACCACTTAATGTGTACAGTTCAGTGGTTTTTAGTATATTCACAGAGTCTTGTAATCATCACATCAACTTTAGAACATTTTCATCACTGCAAAAAGAAGCTTCATACCCAGTATCAGTTACTCCCCATTCCTTCCCAGCCTATCCCTACCCGAGCCCCAGGTAACCACTAATCTACTTTTTGTCTTTATAGATTTGCCTATTCTGGATTATTTCATGTAAATGGAATCATATAACATGTTTAATTAATTTATATGGATTTAAATACATTCAATGCTCATTATCAGTCTGGTATTTAGGTCTTCTACTCCTCAGTTCTCTATTTTGCTTCAAATCCTAACTGGGTAGATTTTGACGTTAACTAGTTTTTATATCTATCCCTCACTCCCCCCCAAAATAGAGATTGTATTCCTTTGGCTCATTCATGTTCAACATTGTCTTCTCTTTGATCCTTTACTTGGCTAACATCTAACTGGGTGTTGTGTTCTTGCCCCACATTTTCATTCCCTCATTACTTTGCAAACATTTGTTCTGTTGTCTTTTGGTATTGAATGTTGCTGTGGAAAATAAAGTTAACCTGATTTTTACAATATCCTTAATGTTGATTCACTTTTTCCATTTGGATACCTGAAAATTTCATTTTTTATTCTGGAAATTCAGTATCTTGGTGTATCAGTTATCTCTTGCTGTGTAACAAATTCTCCAAAAATTTAACAGTTTAAGACAACACACATTTATTATCTCACAGTTTCTGTGGGTCAGGAATCCAGGCAGAGCTTAATTGGGTCTGCTCTCACGGTCTCTTGAGGGCTGCAATCAAGATGTTGGCCGAGGGACTGTGGTTTCATGTGAAGATTCAGCTGGGGAGGAATGATCCACTTCCAAGCTCACTCAGTGGCTGTTGACAGTATTCAGATCCTTGTGTGTTCTTGGATTGAGGGCCTCAGTTCCTCGCTGGCTGTTAGCCAGAGTCTGCTCTCAGTTTCTTGCTCTGTGGGCCTCTTTTATATTGCAGCTTGCTTCTTCAAAGCATGCAGGATGAGAAGGCAATAGAAGAGTCTTAAGAAGGGTGTCACAGTCTTTTCTCTCCTAATCGCATAAGCGGTATCCCATCACTTTGCCATATTCTACTCATTAGAAGCATGTCACTAGGTCCAGCCCACACTCAAGGGAAGGGGATGACACACATGTGAGAATTCAAGGGGAGGGGATGACACACATGTGAGAATACAAGGGGACGGGATCTCTGGCGTCATGTTGGAAGCTGATTACTACAGCTAGGATATGTCTCAGTGCTAAATATTCCATATCACATCAAAACTTCTTCATAACACTATTCTTATCTACTGAATTAGTACTGAGTAGCCTCTTTCCTCATTTTCTCTCTTTGACTATTTCTTATGTTTCTTTATTTGTTGGTTTCTTATTGCTTGTGTTGGATCATCTTCAGGACTGGGACTATGGTGCAGTAAGCAAGGCACCAGGGTACCAAATTTATGTCCTTAGGTCTGTGATATCCCTTTATATTGCAACCTATTGGATGTCCATTTCATCTTTGTGCTTTCTTTATTGAATTATATTCAATAGTTTGAAGCAATTGTAAAGAATTCCTTTTGTTCCTTTTCTTTTCATCTCTCTTCCAAGTTGCGATCTTTTTGCTTCCTTCCCACCTTTCTCCCTGTGTCTTTCTCTTCCTTCCTTCCTTCTCTTCCCTTCCCTTCCTCCCTCCCTCTCTCCCTTCCCTCTTTGACCTTATCCCTCTCCCTCTCCTTTATCTTCCCATGTGTTTGCATAGGTCACATGCTGAGTGCTTCCCCTACCCTGGGCATGGGCAGCTCTGCTCTGACACTGAACATGCTTTGGTATAGTGTAGGTGACTCTGTTCTTGACTGTCTCCCAGCCTTCTCCTGACCGTTCTCTTCTCCAAAGGGGCTGCACTTTGAGAGTCCAGCATGAAGTTTTCTGTTGCCTGGGGGAATTGCAGGACTCAGGCGAGGCAGTGAGAAGTCTTTGTTGGAACACCTGGGCTCTGCTTGCTTCTGGGTTTTAAGCTTATGCTCTATCACAGTGTTCTTTCTACTTAGTTACTGAGTGTCCCCTCCTTCTAGGGTGGTGGCTGCTTTGAGGCCTTGAGTGGCTTCAGCAAGGAGAGTCACTGTTCACTTTCTCCACTTTTACCCATTTTCTTCCCAGTAGATTTTCCCACTGGTTCTCCGTTAAGAGTGGGAACAAGGGATCCCTACTTAGTTTATTTCCTTCCAGATGTGGGGATTTTGGAGAATAGCTTAGGGGAGGGTGAGCTGCAAAGAGCTGTATTCTACTCCAGAATTGTCTGTTTTTCAACTCGGCTGCCAATATTTAATGTTTATCTCACTTGGTTTTGTTCTTTTCTGTGGTGAAAAACAATTCTTTGTCTTGACTTACTATTTTTTTTACTTTTGGGGGGAAGGGAAGTCTATGATACAGTTTTGATCCTTCATCTTTACACAGGCCAGATGATCTTTGAGGCCCTGTCAAGCCCAAACCAGATCCTGATTCTGAGCTCCCTGCTCGCTCCGTGAGAGCTATGGTCTCCACCACAGAAAGAGCCAGCGTGGCTGTCGCCAAGACCTTTACATCCAGTGTGTGTGTGGGGGGCTGTGACAGCCTTCTCAACCTAAAAGACTTGTGAGCAAGGACCAGGGCTGGAGGCCCAGTGTCTGTCCAGCGTGGTACCCCTGGGGGACACCGTGAGGTGACTGGCAGGGACCAGCCAGGATGTGTGCCCACCATAGCTGTAGTCAGGGTCACCTAAGGATTCTAAGGATGGCTGTGGGGTCTGTTCTCTATCTGCTGGGGTGGCCCAGACAGCTGGGCTCTGCAGGTGCCCCGGCTTTATGGGGCTCTCCTGTGACTTGGTCCATGGGTTGCTTCTTGGCTAAACCCTTTTCCTCTTGCATCTGGGTTGGAGTAACCAGCCTTGCCAGAGGTTGCCTCAGAGTTTCTGGGAGAAGCCTGCCTACCCTGCCCCTAAGGGCCCCACCTCCCTGCCGGGATCTAGCAAGTTTCTTTTCTTGGATGGGCAGCAGA